>JAVHMZ010026689.1:0-147843 GCA_034782995.1 Amazona versicolor | reverse complement strand
TCAGTGCACCTGCAAAGATCGGCTTGCTGTAGCGACGCGTCGTCAGAATCGTTTCGCGATTCAGGGAAGGGGTTACCAGGAATTGCGCGCCCGCCAACATACAAGCGCGCGCCGTCTCGGAATCCAGCACCGTCCCCGCGCCCAGGATAATGTCGTCGCCGAAACGATCCGCCAGTTGCTCCATGACGGCAATAGCGTTCGGCACGGTCATGGTGATCTCTACACAGGTAAGACCACCTTCAATGAGCGCAGCACAGGCCTGCAAGGCGGAAGCAGCGCTGGGAGCGCGCACGATCGGTACAATCGCGATCTCTCGAATGCGGTTCAGAATACTGCCGGTATGCATACGCCGAGACGGAACTTGTCTCCAAACGCATCGTAACGTACAGATTTGGTCTACTGCTTTGGATTCAGCTTTTCCGGCGCGAACTCAAGGCTGGTCAGGCGAACGTTACTGAGAGGTAACGGAATGGAAGCTGGACGCGCATTCACCGCCGTCTCAGGCTCTGCTATCCCTGGAATCTTCTCGGCGAGAGCGTGCTCATAGTCGTCATCGATCCGGCTCACGTAATCCTGCGTCTCGGCGATATCAGGGACGCCGCCACTCGCGTCCACCCGCGCAAACCCGGCATTGTAAGCGCCGAGTGCCAGCTTCAAATCGCCGCCATAACGGTTCACCAGCTGCTTCAGATAAGCCGCGCCGCCGAAGACATTCTGTTCCGGGTTGAAAGGATCCTGCACGTTCAAATCAGCCGCTGTCCCGGGCATCAACTGCATCAATCCCTGTGCACCCATGTTGGATATGGCGCAGGGACGAAACCCGGATTCCTGCTTGATGACAGCCCGAAGCAGTTCAGGCGGAAGATCCTCATGCAAGGCTGCCGCATGAATGAGTTGATCGGCCTTCGACTTCGCAAGTGGCGGACATTCCAGATATGCCACCGGCTCTGCCATGACCGTGACCAGCGGCGGGGCGAGCTTCCATTGAGGCACTAGTGCCGATTGCGGCCGCGCTGATTTCACCTGCCTGGCCAGCGAATCGAATTGCGATGCAACCGATTGGCGTTGAACCGATTCGATCTGGCGTGACACCGAATCCTGCTGCCGGCGGATTGACTCCAGTTGCCGGTTGTCCTGCCCCTTGGCTAACACTGCCAGCAGAAGCCATGCAAGAGGGCGCATGTCGTGAAGGGAAGGTCGCGGCACGGGACGTCTTCTTTTGGTGGGCCCACTCGCCGGAATCTCTCAGCGCTCGCGCGTTCCTGACGCTAAAATTGCGCCATGCGCTCTCACTCCCGACGTTTCTTCCTCGCCGCCGCTACTGCCGCAGGTGCAGCAAGGGTCTGGGGCGCCAACGATCGCCTCCAGCTCGCCATTGTCGGACTGGGCGGGCGAGGCAGCGACCATCTGAAGGCTTACAGCAAAATTCCGGAAGTTCGAGTCGCCGGGCTCTGTGACGTGAATCAGGCTGCCCGCGAGAAGGCCCAAGCCAGCCTTAAATCACTTTCTGCTGAGCCTGCGCGCGAATTTGAAGACATGCGCCAAGCCTTCGCAGATCCGCATATCGACGCTGTCTCTACTGCCTTACCCAATCACTGGCACGCGCTTGCAGCGATCTGGGCGATGCAAGCCGGCAAAGATGTGTACAGCGAGAAACCAGCCAGCCACAACATTTACGAGACGGAGCGCATGGCCCAGGTCGCATCGCAAACCGGGCGTATGCTCCAGATCGGCTCCCAGCACAAAAGCAATCCCTTCAAGATTCGTGCCATTCAGGCTCTCCAGGGCGGTCTGATCGGCAATCTCTATCTCGCGAAGGGGCTTTGTTACAAACGCCGCAAATCGATCGGCCATGCCGCTGACAGTCCCATTCCTCCGGGGGTGAATTGGGATCTGTTCCTGGGGCCAGCTCCTGTGCGTCCCTTCAACGAACTGCGATTCAAATACAACTGGCACTGGTTCTGGGACACCGGAAACGGTGACATCGGCAACCAGGGAGTGCACGAGATGGGCATTTGCCGGTGGGCTTTCCAGAATCCTTCCTGGCCCCATACGACGTCGGCCCAAGGCGGTAAGTTTGTGGTGGACGATGATGCCGAAACCCCGAACACGTTGAGCACAAGCTTCGATTACGGTGGCCGCCAGATCATCTTTGAAGTGCGCGGCCTGCTGACCGATAGCGAGGGAGTGCCGGCGAAGGTAGCTCCTTCAGGAAAGGGCGCCGAGCCGATTCCGGTCATGATTGGCAATTTGTTTTTTGGCAGCAACGGTTGGGCCGTGATGAACGACACAGGATTCGCTGCCTACCGTGGTGAAAGTAGTGAAGTTGTAGCGGAAGAACACCCGGAAAAAGGAATGGATCCAACGGTGCTCCACATGCAGAATTTCGTGGCCGCCTGCCGGAGCCGCCGCGCATCGGATCTTAACGACCCGATCACCATTGCCGGTCCAAGCGCCGCTCTTTGCCACCTGGCGAACATTAGCTATCGCACCGGGACGAGACTACAACTCGATAGCCAGGGCCATTTCCCCAATCAGGCCGAAGCGGAACGCCTCAGAACCCGCCTCTATCGCAAGCCCTATGTGGTCTGAACAGGCACAGGCCGCCAGCTCCGTTTCTCCCGCCCCAAGAAACGCCGTACGTAGTTGGACGGGCATGGCTTAGATCCAGAAGTTTCGATCCGGGAGGGCAGTCCTTCCCGCCTTTTATCGACTCTTCGTGTTCTGATCGTATTTGTGCCGGAAGCGATCGATTGGATGGAAGCACGACGCATCATTCAGACGGCCGCGGTAAGTTTCATAACCGCCGCGGTCGAGAATGTCACCCTGAATGAGGCGCACGGCCGTATTTTGGCTCAAGCCGTACGCGCCGACCGAAACTATCCGGCTATGGCACGCTCTTTGCGAGACGGATTTGCCATCCGATCAGCCGATGCCCCGGGCTTTTTGGAAGTCTTTGGCGAACGACGCGCCGGAGAAGACTTGCTTCACCTGGGTCCTCTGGAACAAGGCCACGCGCTCGAGATCATGACGGGCGCACCCGTTCCCGCTGGAGCAGATGCAGTTGTCATGGTGGAACATACGCGCCGCGAGAGCAATCGCGTCTTCGTAGAACGTGCTGCCGAACCGGGCCAGTTCATCAATCAGGAGGGTTCGGAGATCAAAAGTGGTGAACGGCTGGTGGAAGCTGGCACACGCCTTGATGCCAGTCACATCGCAGCACTCGCCATGGCAGGTTGTTCCGATTCCGTCGTGTACAAGACGCCACGCATTGCGATTCTTCCCACCGGGGACGAACTTGCCGCATCGGAGTCGGATGTGGCGCCGCATCTGGTCCGAAACTCCAATGGCCCGATGCTGGCGGCTCTCGTGAAGGCTTCGGGAGGCGAACCGCATGTATTGCCCGTCGCTCCCGATCGCGAAGAGAAGCTCTCTCAGTCCCTTGTGAAAGGATTGACCTTTGACATGCTGCTGGTGAGTGGTGGAGTCTCCGCAGGCAAGTACGATCTGGTAAAGCCTTGCCTGCGCAATCTGGGTGTTGAGTTTTTGTTTGAGCGTGTACGCATCCAACCGGGTCAGCCCACTGTGTTCGGCATCTTCAAGAACAAGCCCGTGTTTGGGTTGCCCGGCAACCCGGGGTCGACTCTCGTTACGTTCCAGTTGTTTGGTGCTCTTGCGCTTGCTCTGCTCGCGGGTGAGCGGAGCCCGGTCCTGCCCATCCTGGCCGCTACCCTGGCGGCGCCTTTTCGCCACAAACCCGGCCTCACGCGGTTTTTGCCCGCAACACTTGGCGAAGACGGCGTTCACCTTACCCACATTCCATGGCAGGGTTCGAGCGACATCCCGGCGCTGGCGCGGGCCAACGCCTTTCTGGTTGCCGACGGGAACCGTGCGGAATGGAATGCCGGAGATTGCATGCCGGCTCTGGCCAAGCTATGACCAAGGCTACCCATTTTGACGAAGCAGGCGCAGCTTCCATGGTGGATGTGTCGTCCAAGCCTCAGTCAGTTCGGGCCGCCAAGGGTTACGCGTTCGTTGCACTCCCGCCGCACGTTCTGGCCGAACTACCCCGGAACAGCAAAGGCGACCCGCTCGAAGTGGCACGGGTGGCAGGGATTCTGGCGGCGAAACGCACTTCCGATCTGATCCCGCTCTGTCACCCATTACCGCTCACTCACGCAGCGGTTGATTTCTCCGTTATGGAAGACGGCATCGCGATCGAGACTAGTGCTGCCACGACCGCGCAAACCGGCGTCGAGATGGAGGCTCTAACCGCAGCGGCTGTGGCGGCGCTCACCATCTATGACATGCTTAAAGCGCTCGACAAATCAATTGAAATTCGAAGTATCCATTTGCTTGAGAAAACCGGCGGAAAATCAGGAGTGTACCGCCGGCCGTGAGCCTGACCGTAGCCATTCTGACCGTAAGTGATTCTGTTGTGCGGGGCGTCCGAGAGGATCTCTCGGGTCCTCGTTTGCGCGAGACATGCAAGGAGCGGGGCTGGGTGGTGGCCGCATCCGCAGTGGTCGACGATACGGTGAACGCCATTAGCGAGCAATTGCGCGACTGGACCGATCATGAAACAGCAATGGTTTTGCTAACCACAGGGGGAACCGGCATCAGTCCGCGCGACGTCACGCCAGAGGCCACGCGGCAAGTGATTGAACGGGATGTGCCTGGCATTGCCGAGCTCATGCGGATCCAGGGCCTGGAACAGACATCGACCGCAGTATTGACGCGAGGCATAGCCGGCACGCGAGGGCGGACCCTCATTGTCAACCTTCCGGGTTCGCCTAAAGGGGCCGTCTTTTCGCTAGGGGTGATAGCGCATCTGTTGCCCCACGCCGTCGATCTGCTGCACGGAAAAACCGCGCATCCTGAAGAAGAGAATGGACATCCGAAACCCGCATGAGAGACCAAGCATCTTACCGGGAGATGAACCTATGCGGAATGCGACAAGCTGTCTTACAAGTGACCGCGGTCTTCAGTCTGATCCTGCCCGTGCTGACGGCGCAGACCCTGACCCCTGGCCAAGCACCCGCGGGAGCACCTCCGAAACCAGGACAGTTAGGTCCCGCTCCCGCCAAAGTAACGACTGAATCGGGGTCGGCTCCGGCGACCGGCACGATCGGGGATGTCATCGGCAGCGAAACAGTTGATATCCGCGTGACAACCCGCAACGTGCTGGTGCCAACAACGGTGTACGACGCCGATAAGCACGGCTACGTCAACGGTATTCAGACCAACGAGTTCGAACTCTTCGATAACAACAACGCGCAGCATATTTCGGCGGAGTTTACTCAACTGCCGCTTTCGGTTGTGCTGGCTGTACAAGCAAACTCCGACATCGAGCCGGTTCTGCCCAAGCTGAAGAAAGCGGGCCTGCTGTTGCATGGGCTGGTTACAGGGGAGGGTGGTGATGTTGCGATCCTTGCTTTCGATAATCGAATGCAGCTGCTGCAGGATTTCACCAGTGATTCCGACCGCATCGATGATGCCATGCAAAAGCTGCGTTCGGGTTCGTCGTCTGCCCGTCTGATTGATGCCGTGGACAATGCACGCAGCATGCTTAAGCATCACGATCCGGCAAACTCACGCCGCCATGTCATCCTGCTGCTTAGCAGAAACATCGACCGTGGCAGCGAGATGCATTTAAACGAGACTGTCCGCCGTTTGCAGTTTGAGAACGTGATCATTTATTGCGTGGACATATCCAAAGTCCTTACGTCTGTGATGAAGCAGCCCGATCTGCCCAGGCCGGCCAATGGGGGAATCCCAGCAGCCGCAATGCCTAATATTGGTGGTGGCGTGGGCGCGCGGACGGATACGACAGCCGTGCAAGAACAGACCGGGAACATTTTCAACGTTGTTCCGCCCCTGTATCGCGGAGTTCGTGATTTGTTCAAGAAGACGCCTGCGGAAGCCTTCACGTTTTTCACGGGCGGCCAGATTTACAGCTTCGCCTCCAATCGCGCCCTGGAAGATGCGATTACCGATATTGGCAAAGATCTCAACAGTCAGTACCTACTGAGCTACGCGCCGATGGAAGCAACCCGGGAAGAACCAGGTTTTCACACCATTCGCGTTGCCGTGAATCGTCCCGGGTTGCAGATTCGAACTCGTCCCGGTTACTGGTGGGGTGGCGGCAAGCAGTAGTCTACGGCTTGTGCGCCCGACGGCACGCATCGCTGCAGTACTTTACCTGCTCCCAGTCGCGCTCCCACTTCTTACGCCAGGTAAATGGTCGTCCGCAAGCCGCGCAAACTCGGCTTGGAAGGTTCGCTTTTTTAACACCGCGCATCGCGTCTCAATTCTGATCTATATCTACTTTGTGGGACGCCGCCAGGCCACTGCAGATGGCATTACCGGTAAGTACCGCAAACGCATCTTCGGCCAGAGCAACCCCAACATCCGGAATCCCCAAAGCTTCTACCAGTTCACTCCGCACATAGAAACCCGCGAAGGTGGAGCCGAGCGCACCCAGACTGCCGGCGAATGCTCCGACAAACCGGGAGCGGTACATGGCGTGACAAATGGTTGCTCCACACAATGCGCCAGTCAGGACCCGCCCTGCCAATCCAATTGGATTCGTGCGTGGCGGCATGAAGGGAAGCTTGTCGGCAATCAGCTCGATGCCAACCAGCAGTAACAACACCTTGTTCACACCTGGATTGCTGAGTACCCCGAATCGACTGGGTGAAGCTCCCGTGCACCCATGCTTCGCTATATAAGAGACTACTGCTGGTGCCATCATGCTACGCAGTCCAGCAATGATGCCAAGCGCGGAGGCAGTCGCGTAAACGCTTTGGTCGCGCGAGTTCGAAATGTCGCTCTCACTCATGTTCGTTAGAGCGCTTTGGGAGCGTTCAGTGACCACGGTGAAACGCAAGCGCACCAAAACTGACCACGCTTGTTTGATCAATCTGCCATTGTCCGTAATCGAGTAGCGTGCCTCGCAAACCTGGCATCACCCGCAAGAAGGTATAAAACGGAGCAGACCCACACCATTTCAGATCGTCATGGCTCTCTTGAATGAGCGACCAATAGTGGTTGGAATCGCCGACTGTAATCTGATCGAGACGCTCGCGGTCACGCCGCTCGACAGCCAACATTTCCCCCAGATTTCGGACAGCGCGCAGCGAATCGCCGTAGCGCTGTCCCATGTGCGCCAGGTCGACACCGAGTACCCAGATGAGACGGTTGCCTTGCGTCTCTCCAAACTGACGCAAAGCGTCGAAAAAGCGGGCCACATTTTCATCGTCTTCAGGCAACCCGCCTTCATAGACGCTTTTAACAAAAGGCCCGCATAGAATCGGCAGTACATTCACGTTCGGACCGTACAGGTATTGCAGGAAAACGATCTGGAACTCAATCGAGTGTTCTACCGCATGGCAGTAATCCTCCATACGAATGGCCGCCGCCGCATTCCGTTCCAAATCGTCCACTAGATCCCGCCGCGTCCTCGATCGTCCGAACGGCGTCACAAAGTCCTTGCGCGTCATCCCAAAAAAATTCGGCGCACCATAGTGCGAGGTACCCAGAACAACAAAGGTTTTGTCAGCCGCGGCTGCTTTGGTCGGGAGTGCCCGATAAGCGGCCGTGTACCCGGACCACGCACCGTTCGGGCTGGCATGCGGAGCCGCCACGGCAACTGTGTCCTGCGATCCCATGGACGTGCCCACCCGGTGCTTGAGCAAATCGTCTAAGCCAGTTGGTTCGGCTGGATAGGCGGAGCCCGCGAATTCAGCGGTACGCTCCCCGTTGGCGGCAAACTGCCGTTCACGCTCCCGCTTCATCTCCGCATATCGATCATTCTCCAGGAACCCGGCGGTGTCGAGCGACTCATAGATATGCTTCTCTATTTCGCCGACATCGATCTCGCCGGTAATCCGCACCAACTCCGCCCGCAAATCAAGTGTGGTTTGCTGTCCGTCAAAACATTCGAGCGCCGCCACCAGGGGCGGAGGAATCAGCAGGCTTGCATCGGAGTAATGATAGGGATCACGGACATATAAACCAGGACGCTCCGGATCGCTTGAGGGCATGAAATCCAAGTTGAAGCGAAGTACCGGAAGCGGTTCAGACATCCGTTCATTGTAACGGCGCTCTCGACATGCCCTGCTGCTCATCGATCGTGATTCGGCCATTGATCGGAACATCGTTGTAGGAGGCGGTTTTGCCGCCCAGCCACGTTACCGTGACCTTCTTCACGATTGAATCGCTGCCCAGGCCGAATACTAATTGCAGGTCGCTTTGTGAACAGTAGCTCGATCCACTGTGGACCACTTGCGTCTGGGTACCGAGTGCGCTCTCCACCCGGACGGTAGCGCCCATGCCACTCCGGTTGCTCTTCGTTCCGGTCACTTTTACGGAAAGCCAGTGGTTCTGATTCCCTCCGTCGTTACGCAGGAGCTCCGGTCCGCCGTCATTTGAGGTAATCAGGACGTCCAGATCACCATCGCCGTCGTAATCAGCATAAGCCGCACCGCGCGCCACGATCGGTCTCGCAAAATCCGTGCCGACCGATGTCGAAACGTTCTCCCATGACCGGCCTTTTATATTGCGAAACAGCAATGGCGGCTGGCGGTAGCGCAAGCTGGGCGAGAATCGCTGGATATCCGGCTCCAGATGCCCATTGGCCGCAAAGAGATCCATCCATCCGTCCAGATCGAAGTCGAAGAAAAATGCACCAAACGTCAGGCTCTGGATAGTGGCGCGGCCGATGGGCGAGCTGCCCGCGGTATCGGTGAACAGACCCGAACCGCTGTTCTGGTACAGGGCCATCATCTGATTCGAAAAGTTGCCCACCACCAGATCCGGCCGCCCGGTATGCCGCAGGTCCGCTGCATCAGTCCCCATGCCACCGCGCGCGCTGCCGTCGTCGGAGAATGCGATGCCGGCAGGCACACCTTCCTCGTGAAAAGTGCCGTCATGGCCGTTGCGATACAGCTTATTCGGCTGGGTATCGTTGGCGATAAAAAGATCCGGCCATCCGTCTCCGTCATAGTCGAAAACCGTAATCCCAAGCGATTTGCTCGACGGATCACCTAAGCCCGCCTTGGCCGTCACGTCGGCGAACTTTCCTCCGCCCAAATTGTGAAACAGCTTCAACGGTCTGCCTTTGTAAGTCTCGGGGGTGCAGTACGACTTTGATTTGCCGTCCATCGAGCACCGGATATCGGCCGCGGGCGACCAAGCGACATAGTTGGCCACGACCAAATCGAGTTTGCCATCGCGATCGTAATCGAACCAAGCCGCGCTGGTTGAAAAGTCGTTGTTGCGGATGTTAGACGCGGCCGTAACATCCACGAAGTGTCCCTTGCCGAGATTGCGAAGCAAATGATCGCCGCCGAGCGCTGTCAAATAGATATCGGGCAGGCCGTCGTTGTTGTAATCCCCGACCGCGACGCCCATTCCGTACATCTCGATCTCCAACCCACTTCCCTTCGTCACGTCGGTAAACGTCCCGTTGTGGTTGTTGTGATAAAGCGCCGGATAGTAGTGCTTGGAACCCGGCGTCCAGTCTCTTCCGTTTGCCAGGAGAATGTCCGGCCAACCGTCGCCATCCAGGTCGGTGAACGCGCAACCTGCCCCCAATGATTCCGGCAGGTATTTCTGGCCAGTGGCGCCATTGTGATACTGAAACTTGATTCCGGCCTGGTCGGTAACGTTGGTGAACCGGGGTGCGGCGTTCGCAAACAGGCTAAGCACGAACGGGAGAGCAATGCGCCAAAACATATCGGAACTTTTATGATGCAATGAGTCTTGGAGCACAACGATGTTCGTCCGTCGCAAAGAATCAATCCAAAGTTGTAAGACAAGCAGGTGTTCGGGTTGTTACCGTTCGTAACTGAGATGATGCGCGGCCGGGCAGTACGCCTGTTGGTATTGGCCGTTTGTCTCGCGTGCAGCTGTACTCGCCACGGCGCTCTGCCGGAACCGGGCACAAGTTCATACCGTGATCTCTGTACGGCGTTCTATCTCGGCTTGGCAGCACTCCAATCCGGAGAAGACGTGAACGCTCGAAAGGGCTTGTCTGAAGCAACGAAAGTGGCGCCCGGCGAACCGGCCGGTTGGCTGAACCTCGGGCTGCTCGACTTTCGTCAACAGAATTTCGATTCTGCCTATACCAGTGTCTCCCGTGCGCTCACGCTGGTGTCGGACGACAGCCGCATCGAAGCACTGCTTGGGATTATTGAGAGCCATCGCGGCAAACAGGCCGAATCGCTTGCGCATCTGAAGCACGCTGTTGATCTGGACGGACATAATTTAAAAGCCGTTTACGCGCTCGCGCAGGAGACCGAACGGGAAAATACGCCCGAAACGGATGCGCAAGCGCAAAGCTTCTTCGAACGAATTCTTCAGTTGCAACCCAACAACGTAGCAGTATTGCTGGACGATATTCGCCTGGCGTCGAAGCGTAACCAGGTGGAGCGGTCCCGCGCGGCCGTTAAGGCGCTTTGCTCAGAGGCCGAATCGCTGCCCGCGGAAGCGAAAGAACAACTGCAGCAACTGGATGCGCAGGTGAAAACCGGCAACATTCGTCCGGCGGCCATACAGGTTCAGTTTTTGAAAAATCTGCTGGTGCGAGCGCCCGCCTACCGGCAAAGTCTTGATCAGGTTCGTACACCCGCCACCAGCGCTGGCGAACCATTTCTGACTTTCTTTAAGCTGCCTTCGCCAAACGCCGCGCCTGATCCTATTGACAGCGCTATATCCTGGACCCGCGACGACAAGCTCCGCGGTACGGCCGTCTACTACGAGTCAGGCGATTCCAAGCCACAGGCCATCTCTGTGGCAGGTGACCCCACCCATGTCGCTGTTGCAGATCTCAATTACAATTTCAAGACCGATATCGTTACTGCCGACGATACCGGACTTCACTTCGTCGGCTCTGCGCAGCAGCCACATCTAGCCGCTGG
This sequence comes from Amazona versicolor, assembly GCA_034782995.1. NCBI lineage: Eukaryota > Metazoa > Chordata > Aves > Psittaciformes > Psittacidae > Amazona > Amazona versicolor. The sequence goes on along the minus strand of JAVHMZ010026689.1, from coordinate 136,921 downwards.
CATTCTGCAAGCCAGCTATACCGGCGTGTGGGCCTTCGATTATGATCTGGACGGCGATCTCGATCTGATTCTTGGTAGCCGGACAGGGCCGCCTCTGGTTTTGCGCAACAATGGCGACGGCAGCTATAAACCGGTTCATCCCTTCTCCGGTGTGGAAGGCGTCACCGGCTTCGCTTCGGCTGACATCGACGGCGATGGTGATCCGGACGTTGCCTTTCTCGATAGCACACATCATCTGGTGTTGTTCCGCAACGAACGCTTAGGCGATTACCGCAAGCGGGATACTCCGCCGATCACAGCTTCTGCCCTAACGGCTGGCGATGTCACAGGAGATCATCGCTCGGACTTCATTTTTGTAGCCCAGGATGGCTCTGTCAGGACGCTATCCGGTCGCAAACTTGCTGTTACTAATCCTGGAGCTACGCTCCTGCTAGCGGACCTGGACAACAACGGCGCGCTTGACCTTATCGCCGGAAATCGGATTTTTCTCAGCGACAATCAGCACTTTACGGAAGTCAAGGCGCCCCCGGCAGTTGTCATTACCGGGATCGCGGATTTTAATAACGACGGTGCACTTGATTTATTAACGCCTGAAGGCGCGTTCCTTACTCATCTCACACGCAATTACCATTGGCAGACGATTCGTCCTAGAGCCGCGCGCACCGGTGGCGATCAGCGGATGAACTCCTTTGGCATTGGAGGTGAAATCGAGCTTCGCTCTCAACTGCTCACCCAAAAGCAGATCATCACTGCGCCCCAAATGCATTTTGGTATGGGCAGCCACACGCAGGCTGGATCTTTTGCGCGGATCGCATGGCCTAATGGCCTGATTCAGACTGAGTTTGGTTTAAAGCCTGATGGCGACCTGCTGGCTGAGCAACGACTCAAAGGCTCCTGCCCTTATTTATTTACCTGGAACGGGCACAAGATGGAGTTTGTGAAAGATGTTGCGCCCATGTCTGGTGCTCTGGGCGCTCACGATTTCCGTGGCGGCACCGCTTTAGTTCGCCAAACGCGTCAATGGTTCACGGTTGACGGCACTCAGCTCCAGGCCAAAGACAATGAATACCGGCTTAGCGTAACCGATGAGTATTGGGAGACTTACTTTATTGATCAATACCAACTGCTTGCCGTCGATCATCCCCGGACAACATATCTCTGGGTAGACGAGCGCGTGACTGATCCTCCCACTCCGGCCCGCAGCTACTTAACCGACCTGCCGCAGAGGTTCGCAACCACTGAGATGACACCTTTCATACCGGGTCTATATCGAGGAATCGGGCGCGATCACTTTGTGGAACTCACGGTGCCGGTGAATGCGCCGCGCCACACGCCGCTCTACCTGATTGCGCAAGGTTCGTTTAAGCCCTGGGATGATTCCACATTAATGGCCTTCACACAAGCCCGCGGCACAGAAGTCCACGATCTCTCGCTCGAGTCGGAAGACCATGGCACTTGGAAGCCGATTCATGCCCACCTTGGAGTTCCTGCGGGCCGGAATAAGACTGTGGTGCTCGATATTTCAGGCTTACATCACTTCCGGCTTAAGACGAATTTGGATATCGAGTGGACTTCACTGCGTTGGGCAATTCCTGCTACGGGCGATCATCACGAGATCGTGCCGCTGCGGAACGCCGTTCTGCAACATCGCGGCTATTCCGCGGTATCAGGCGTGCGCGAGCTTCCCGACTACGATCGTCTTGCCTTTTCCGGCCAGCGATGGCCCAGCCTAGAGGGTCTCTATACCCGCTATGGCGACGTTCGGGAGCTACTAACCAACCCGGACGGCCGTTTCGTTATTGCTAATTCCGGCGACGAACTACAAATGACCTTTCAAGCGCTTCCGGCCCTGCCCGCTGAAAGGGTACGTGACTTTATCTTCATCGGTGATGGCTGGATCAAAGAAGGTGACTTCGGTTTCAAGACCTCCACGACCGTGTTGCCGCTTCCCTTCCCGGGCATGACTCATTATCGAGGTAGCTCGACCGACCTCGTGGCGCAAACCGCCTATCGCCAACACCCACAAGACTGGCAACAGTTCCACACCCGCTATGTCGACCCGCGTTAACTTCAAACGTCCGCTGCTCGCGCTGGTTTTTGTTGCGCTACTCGCTTCGCCGCTGGTTTACAAGTGGAATCTGCGCCGTAAGCAAGCCTCTTCTTTCAGTGCAGGTGCGGCACAGTCTCTACGCCAATACGGCTTCGTGATGCAGGAGAGCGCTGCAGAATCTGGCATTACTTTCCGCCACAGGGCTCCCACGCTTGACCCCAAACTCGGGCACATTATGGAGCAGGTTGCCTCGATGGGTGCAGCTGTCTCGGTGGTCGACTTCGATCGCGACGGGTGGGACGATCTATACGTTGTGAACAGCGGTGAAGGAAGCCGGAACGCGCTCTATCACAACCGCCACGACGGCACCTTCGAAGATGTGGCTGTCAGGGTAGGCCTCGCAGATGTCAACCAGGCCGGCACAGGCGTTTCGATGGGTGGCGTCTGGGGCGACTACGATAACGACGGCTACGAGGACCTGCTGCTGTACAAATGGGGCAAACCTGAGCTTTTTCATAACGAAGCCGGCAAACACTTCACGCCTGTTACGGCGACTGCCAACCTTCCGCCATGGGTGAATGCCAACAGCGCCATCTGGTTCGATTACGACCGTGATGGCCGACTCGATCTTTTCCTTGGCGGCTACTATCCGGAAACAGTCGATCTGTGGCATCTGAAGAATACGCGGATGATGCCCGACAGCTTTGAATATGCGCAGAACGGCGGCCGCAAATATCTGTTTCACAATCTGGGCGGAGGCCGATTTGAAGAGGTATCGGAACAGATGGGAATTCAGTCGCGGCGCTGGTCTCTGGCTGCCGTTGCCGCAGACTTGCGCGGAACCGGTTATCCCGATCTCTTTGTGGCCAATGACTACGGAGTCTCAGAACTGTTTTTCAACCACAACGGCAAGGGTTTCCGCGAGGCTGGCCGTGACACCGGTGTCGGCTACGCTCCCAAGAGCGGCATGACGGCGGCGGTGGGTGACGTGCTGAATCAGGGACGCTACGCCATCTTCGTGTCGAACATCTCCGAAGAGGGTGTTCTTGTCCAGGGCAACAATTTATGGATGCCTAAGCCCGGCACAACCGGGGACAACATACGATACGAAAACCTGGCTAACTCACTGGGCGTCGAACTCGGCGGCTGGAGCTTTGGCGCGCAGTTCGGCGATTTGAACAACGACGGTTACCTTGACCTTTATGAAGTAAACGGGAATGTCTCCCTCAATCAGGATCAGAGTTACTGGTACGACTACTCAAAGGTGGCAGGCGGTAACGGCGCTATCATCTCCGACGCTTCCAACTGGCCGTCCCTTCACGGCCGCAGCCTTTCCGGTTATCAACAGAAGAAGGTCTGGATTAACGACGGCGCGGGCCAGTTCCGAGAGGTGTCCCAGCTAGTCGGGGTGAAAGATCGGCTCGACGGACGAGCGGTCGTCCTGGCCGACCTTTTGAATAATGGTTCGCTTGATGCCGTAACCGCCAATCAACGCGGTCCCGTGTTGCTTTATCGAAATCATACCGATCCCAAGAACCATTGGATTGAGCTTTCGCTTGAAGGTACGCGGAGCAATCGCAGCGCGATAGGGGCCGAAGTAGAGGCCCATTGGAATGACCAGCGACAGGTACAGGTGGTTTCCGGCGGTAGTGGATTCTGCGCGCAAAACCAACGCCGCTTGCATTTTGGTCTGGGCCGGAGCAGCGCCGTCGACTCAATTGAGATTCGCTGGCCGGCTGGTGAGAGACAGGTGATCGAACATCCACCAGTGGACCACGTCTTGCAGGTGAAAGAGGCAACTTAAATGGGCCAAGTCACTAGCGCAAGCCCGCACGTCCTACTCGCACCACCGGAGCGCGAAAAGCCCGTTTGGCAGCGCTTCTTGAGCGCCGACAATCGCTATCTTCCGCCGATACTCATCACGCTCATCCTGGTGATTGGCCAACTGTCGTTTGGGCTTCTTGAGAGTCTTACGCGCACCGTCCTCGCCATCGCGGTGAGCATCGGATGCGAGATCGCTCTCTCCCTGCTGATGTCGCGCAAGCTACCTCATCTTGCCAGTGCTTATATCTCCGGCATTAGCGTTGGCATACTGATTCGCTCGCCTGAGTTCTGGCCCTACGCTTTGTGCAGCGCAATCGCTATCACTTCCAAGTACGTCATTCGCTGGCGCGGCCGCCATCTATGGAATCCTTCGAACTTTGCTATTGCGGCGATCCTGATTCTGGCTCCAGAGTTTGTAGCGACGCTTAGCGTGCAATGGGGCAATAGCATCTGGCCAATGTTGGTGGTGTGGCTACTGGGCTTTGCAATTGTATTCCGAGTCAATCGCGCGCACATCACCGGCACTTACGTGATCAGTTTTGTATTGCTCTCTCTTCTAAGAAGCCGCATCACCGGACACCCCTTCTTTGCCGAAGTCGCTCCCATTACAGGCCCGATGTACCAGCTTTTTATCTTCTTCATGATCACCGACCCGAAAACCACCGTGAAAAAACGCTGGGCGCAGTGCGTCGTTGTATTCGTAGTGGCGTTCGTCGAGTTTCTGCTACGCCTGAATCAGAACATCCACGCGCCTTATTACGCTTTAGCCCTGGTGGGACCGGCGGCGATTTGTATTGAGACGCTCCGCCATCGCGGGAGACCGCTGCATTGATTCTGCGCGCACTTCCTCCTGTTGTGCTATCGACTGCCTGGTAGTCTTATCGGCAGAATCGTTACGCCCTATATCCGCCAGGACGATAAGCTAGGTTGCTTTGTACTTGCACGCCTCCATCGTGTCAGCTATCGAATGCTGACGACTGACGAAGAACTGCGAACCATCGACGATATGGCAAGCCGATATCTCCTCTGAGCGCGTAGACGTAAGAGGTTTAGTTGACCGCGCCTTTATCCCCAAAGACATTCCAGGTGAACTACCGTGATATTCAGGCGCCTGTTGCGATAGTCGTTGGCGACAGATCCTCAAGCTCCACAGGTATCGGCTTCGTAATCCAGATCTCCTCGCAATACTCGCGAATAGCGCGATCGGAGGAGAACCCGCCCGTCCGGGCTGTGTTTAGGATCGACATCCGCGTCCAACGATCGGTATCGACAAATGCCTGATCGATCCGACCCTGGCACTCGATATAAGAGGCGAAATCGGCCATCAGCATGTAGGGATCTTGGTGCAGTAGAGACGACGCAATCGGCTCGAATAAACCCCGATCGCCTCCGGAGAATTCACCCGAACGGATCCGATCCACCACCTCTCGCAACTCCTGGTTGGACTCGTAATAGTGGCCGGGATTGTAACCGCGGGCCCGGGTATCACTGACTTCTTGCGCTGTCATCCCAAAGGTGAAGAAGTTCTCCTCACCCACCGCGGCGCGAATCTCGATGTTTGCGCCGTCTAAAGTCCCGACGGTCAAAGCGCCGTTTAAGGCGAATTTCATATTGCCCGTGCCCGATGCTTCTTTGCCCGCAAGGGAAATCTGTTCCGACAGATCAGCCGCCGGATAGACCCGCTGGCCGAAGGTAACGTTGTAATCAGGCAGAAATGCCACTTTCAGCCGGCCATTTACGTCTCGATCGTTATTCACCACATCTCCCACGGAGTTGATGAATTTAATGATCAGCTTTGCCATCCAGTAACCGGGCGCGGCTTTCCCGCCAAACAGGAAGGTGCGCGGGACGACTGTCGCCGACGGGTTACGCTTGATTCGCCCGTAGAGCGCAATGATGTGAAGCACTTTTAGATGCTGCCGTTTGTATTCGTGCAAGCGCTTTACGATGACGTCGAACATCGATTTGGCGTCGACCTCGATGCCCGTTCGCTGGCGGATGTAAGGCACTAATGAATCCTTCAAGTGCTGCTGGGCAGCTCTCCATTGATGCTGGAACGTTGGGTCGTTCGCAAATGCTTCCAATCGCGCCAACTGCTCTAAGTCCGCCACCCACTCATCACCGATCTTCGATGTGATCAGTTTTGCCAGGCCCGGATTCGCCAGAGCCATCCAACGCCTCGGTGTAACGCCATTGGTCTTGTTACTGAACCGCTCCGGAAACAGCTCGAAAAAATCGTGAAGCACATCCCGCTTCAACAAGTCCGTGTGGAGTGCCGCCACTCCATTGATGGCGTGGCTTCCAAGCGTGGCCAGATTCGCCATGCGAACATACCGCTCGCCGGATTCGTCGATCAGCGACACCCGCCGTATCCGGTCCGCGTCACCCGTCACTGTCGCCAGGAAGCGCCGATTAATTTCATAGATAATCTCCAGGTGTCGCGGAAGCAAGCGTTGGAACAGAGCGAGCGGCCACTTCTCCAGCGCCTCAGGCAGTAGCGTGTGATTGGTGTAGCCCATCGTTCTCACCGTTACATCCCACGCCGTTTCCCAGTCCATTTCATGCTCGTCGACCAGCAACCGCATCAGTTCCGCCACGCCAATCGAAGGATGCGTGTCGTTCATCTGCACGGCCCATTTCGTGTTGAACTCGCCGAGCGGAAGACCTCGCTTCAAGTGCCACCCGATCAGGGTCTGCAAGGACGCCGAAACGAAAAAATACTGCTGCTCCAGACGCAATTCCTTGCCGCTGATCGCCTCATCATTGGGATAGAGAATTTTGGAGATGTTTTCCGACTGCACTTTATCCCGCACCGAACCGAAATAGTCGCCCACGTTGAAAGCGCCAAAGTCGAACGAGTTCACCGCCTCCGCTTTCCACAATCGAAGCGTGTTGACGGTGTTATTCCGGTAACCGGGAATGGGTGTGTCATATGGGATCGCCTTCACAAGAGTTGACGGGATCCAACTGACCTTGTACTTTCCGTTCTCACTGCCAGTCTCGGTATGTCCGCCAAAGGAAACTGTCATCGCTTCCTCTGGCCTCGCAATCTCCCAGGGGTTGCCCCATTGCAGCCACCGATCAGTAGTTTCCACCTGCCAGCCGTTGCGAATCTCCTGGTCGAAGATGCCGAACTCATATCGAATACCGAAACCAATCGCGGGAATCTGCAAGGTCGAAAGCGAATCGAGGTAGCAGGCTGCCAGTCGCCCAAGGCCGCCATTCCCTAGTCCCGGTTCTTCTTCCTGTAACAGAATCTCGTCCAGATTCAGGCCCAACCCCTCTGCCGCCCGTCGCGCCTGTTCCTCCAAACCGAGCGCCAACATCGCATTGCCCAGATGCGGGCCCAGCAGGAATTCGGCCGAGAAATAGCACACCGTCCGGATGTCAGCCTCGTTGTAAGTCTTCTGGGTATCGACCCAACGCTGCACAATCCGGTCCCGCATGGCGGAAGCGATCGCAATGTAGTAGTCGAGAGAACTCGCTTGCGAAGGTGCCCGCCCCTGCTCGTAAATCAGGTTGTCGATGAAAGCCCGCTTCAGGTGATCAACGTCCATCCCGGTGCGGGTGTGCTCTTGTTTCACGGCTCGCTCGTTGTTCAATTGGTACTCCCGAGCCGAAGGGTAAGCTAATAATCTGATTCTGGCAAGCAGGTACCAGGAGTTCACGCAAGTGTAATATTCGAAAGCTACCCTAGCAGTTCAAATCTATAACCTGACTTAGGGAGCCTGCTTGCATCTATTCGGACAAGACTTATCGGCTGGAACTGCTTTCTTTTTGATCCTTGCATTGGGATTGGCACTCAGCTTTGAATTTGTCAACGGTTTTCATGACACTGCCAATGCTGTAGCAACGGTCATCTACACTCACACGTTGAAGCCGGTCTACGCTGTGGTTTGGTCGGGAATATGGAACCTGATCGGGGTTCTCACTTCAAGTGGCTTGGTGGCATTCAGCGTTGTGTCGTTGTTACCCGTTGAGTTGGTCTTGAATGTTGGGTCCGGGGCTGGCTTCGCGATGGTGTTCTCTCTTCTGATATCAGCCATTATCTGGAACCTCGGCACATGGTATCTGGGTCTGCCCGCCTCCAGTTCACACACGCTGATCGGTTCCATCATGGGTGTTGGTCTCGCGAATTCCATGCTCAACGGACACGTGTTTGGCGAGGGTGTCAATTGGGCGAAAGCCCAGGAGGTATTCACCTCGCTGTTGCTCTCGCCTGTTTTGGGTTTTGTCGGCGCAGGCGCACTATTGCTCCTTTTGAAGGCATTGGTCAAGCGTCCTGATCTTTATAAGTCACCTGAGGGCAATCCTCCTCCAACTTGGATTCGCGGCCTTCTGATGCTGACGTGCACCGGCGTTAGCTTCTTCCACGGCTCTAACGACGGGCAAAAGGGAATGGGACTGATCGTTCTGATTCTTGTCGGCGTGTTGCCTGGCGCATTTGCGTTAAATCCTGACGCAAAACCCGCGGACATCCAGCACATCGTGCAGTTGTCGCAGACTGTAGATCCGATCTTGATGAAGCATGCCAATTCGGCCACTCTCGGTACGGGAGATGCGACCGACGCTCTATCGGATTACCTGAAGACCAAGGGTGTCGCGAACGATAAGACCTACCAAGCCCTTGCCGGACGCAATCGCGAAGTAGCAATTGAGCTTGATGGCAGAAACAGCTTTTCAGACCTTACGGTAACCCAGCGCAAAGGGTTCCGCAGCGACATCTATCTGCTGGGCGAGACGATTGGCAAATTGATCAAGCAACACAAGATTACTGATGCCGGCGAATTGAAAGCGCTAGGCAGTTACCAGCACGCTCTGCAAGATGAAACGAAATACATTCCGGTTTGGGTCAAGTTTGCCGTTGCCATTGCTCTCGGGCTTGGCACGATGATTGGCTGGAAACGCATTGTGGTTACGGTTGGGGAAAAGATTGGCAAGGAACACCTTACTTACGCGCAGGGTGCCTCTGCTGAACTCGTCGCGATGGCCACGATCGGCTTGGCCGACAAATATGGGCTACCGGTCAGCACCACACACGTTCTGTCGTCGGGGATCGCGGGCACGATGGCGGCGAACAAATCGGGATTGCAGACAGAGACACTGCGGAACATACTATTAGCATGGGTTCTCACCCTGCCTGCGTGTGTCATGCTCGGCGCCGGAATCTTCTCCGCAGCGCTTTATGTCACCCTCCATGTCCTCGGGGTTGGCTAGGATCTCGTTCAAACGCTCATCGAGCGGGTAACAGCGGCAAGCCTTGACGGGGGAAAGCAGCGGTAAACGGCTTTCCTCTTTCCGGGACAAGTTGGGGCACCTGTTCCTGCACTACGGTGCCGGACATTCCATCTTCACTCCGCTGCTCAAATCGAACTTTTGGGCCTGGTTCAGCTGGATAGTCATCGCACTTGGAATCATTGGTTGGATCACATTGTTGATCTACATCGATCCCGCTCGCGACTAGGCGGTTAAGTTCTGAGCTTTCCATCCCGGATGCTCACCGAGCGATCAGCGTAGGCGGCGGCTTCCGGATTGTGGGTGATCATCAGGATCGTTTGCCCCGCCGTTCGATTGAGCGTCTGAAGAATCCGCAGCACAGACTCCGAGTTTTCCGTATCCAGGTTGCCCGTTGGCTCGTCGGCAAGCAGGATCGAAGGCTGATTCACCAGCGCCCGAGCGATCGCCACCCGCTGCTGTTCGCCTCCCGACAGAGCGCGTGGTTTATGATTCAAGCGATTCACGATCCCAAGTGACTCCAATATGCTCTGGAAACCGGGCGGCTGGACTTTCCTGCCGGCCAGCGCTTGCGCGACTGCGATATTATCGGCAGCAGTAAGAGTCGGAAGTAGATTGTACTTCTGAAAAACGAACCCGATTTTCCGCCGGCGCAGGTCGGTTCTCTCATTCTCCGTCATACCAGCCAGCGAGGCCTCGTCAATCCAAACTTCGCCCGCCGTAGGAGGGGTCAATCCGCCAAGAATATGAAAGAGGGTAGATTTGCCAGACCCGGAGGGTCCGATAACTGCCAAAAATTCGCCTCGCGCTACGGTCAAGTTGAGTCCACGTAATACGGGCGTCTCCACATCGCCGGAGCGATACGTCTTATGTAAATTTTCGACCCGAATAATAGCTGCCGACTGGTGAATAGCCGAGACCTCTGACAATGATGCATTAGTCATACGACAGCGCCTCGATGGCATCCTGCCGCGCAGCTTTCAACCCGGGGTAAATCGCGCCCAGCAATGCGCCTGCAAGTGAGACTGCAGCGGCAATTCCCCACCAGTCTGGAACTGCTACTACCTGCAGCGATGCCGGAGCGGCGTTGGTAATCATCGATTGCGCCACAAACGCCAGCAGAATGCCGAGAATACACCCGGCCACGGCGAGGAAGCTTGCCTCACGCACCAGCATATTGACAATCGTCGAAGGCTTGGCGCCTAACGCCTTCAAAATCCCGATCTCACGTGTTCGCTCCACTACCGCCGTATACATCGAAAGAAACACCACCAGGAAGCCCACCACCACGGCCAGGCCCGTAATGACCCAGATAAATGCTTGTAGTTGCGGGATGCTGTTGATACTGAACTGGCTTATAAAGTCGCGATAAGAAATAGCAGTCAGATTTCCGTCCAGTGTATGGTTCAGCCGCTTCACCATGTCAGGTATGGCGTTTGAATCACTTACTTTTACCAGGACCTGCGAAATTCTTGCCGGTTCAGCGTTCCCGGTTAATTCCTGGAGCCGCCTCAGATCAGCCACTAAGCGACCGAGCATACCGCTGCGGATAATGCCCGCCACACGCCATCGATGTTTTAGCAGAACAACCGGTTTACCGGGACTCAGTTTGTGCTGCTGAGCGTAATACTCGTCAACGAGGACGTCGTCGGGCGCACGGGGCAGCGTTCCCTTCAATACTCGGAAACCGCCATTAAAGCGCCCGAACTCCGTGATGTCAACGCCGTTGATACTGGTCAGTATCTCGGTTCCGCCCACGGGAACAATCAAGACTCCTAAAGCTTGTGCTACGCCGGGCTGCTTACCGACGAATGGCACAAACTTCTCTTCTACCTGGCCCGTGGAAAGCGAAAAGCCTGCATTGGGTTTTAGAAAGATGTCCGCGCCTGTCCCTTCCGCGCGTCGCTGCGAGTCTCGGAGCAGCCCGCGGCTCAAGCCCACCAGGGTCAGGATAGCCATCACCTGAACGCCCACCACGAGTGCGCAGAGAAATGTGCGCATGGAGCGGTGTTTCAGGTTTTCAAATACCAGCTTGTTGATCATACGTACCTGCGATTCGCCCGGCCTACTGCCTTGCGAGAAACTCCCTCACTACGCTCACGACAGGGCGATGATCGATATCAACGGCCCGATTCATCTGGCGCATCGTGTCCTCACTGATCCGTCCGGACAGCGCCTGAAGGGCCTGCAAGCTCTCCGGTTGGGCTGACGCCACCTCGTCGCGCACAACATAGCAGGCATCATAGGCCGGAAACGCATGGCGATCGTCTTCTAAAGCCTTTACTCCGCCAGCCATTAATTGCCCGTCGGTTGAGTTGGCGGCACCCATGTCAATACGCCCTTGTCGGAGCGCCTGATAAAGCAATCCGAGATCCATACTCCGAGGCGTTCCATTCCAACGGGGTTGATACACCCGGTTCAAGCGAGCCAGCCCGTCCGGGCGGGTCAGAAATTCGTAGCCCACTCCCAAACGCCACGCTCTTGCCATGGCCGCGGTCAGAGACGGCGAGCGCAATGGCGCCGCATCAACATCTCGCACCACCATCGCAAAAGTGTCATTGAACCCGAGCGGAGAGAGCCATTGCAGATGGAAACGGCGCTCGTACTCTGCCTTCGCTTGCAAATAACTATCGCGGCGATCGGTTTTTGCTTCCTGCTTCAGCACCACACTGATTGCGGTTCCGGTGTACTCGGGATATATATCGATGTCTCCTCTGACAATGGCCTGATGCGCCAGAAGAGTGCCGCCTAAATTTAGCTTGCGCTTTACTTCCACGTGCATTGTCCGTTCAATCTGCTGTGCCGCCATCTCGCCCAGGATCACCTGCTCGGTAAAGTTCTTGGAAGCAATCACCAGCCGGCTATCGCGTTCACAACCGGCAAGGAAGACCAGGAGGCCGGCGGCCAGCAAGCCTCGTTTGCAAGGTCGCCTACCGGATCGTCGCAAAACGCCTCTCTATGATTGACATCGAGGCGTCAGCGGCTAAAGCAAGTACCGCCGCCGGGACAGCACCCGCCAGAATCTGCAGCGTGTCCACGGACGCAACGCCTCTGAAAATCAATACGCCCAGACCACCCCCGCCGATCACGGCCGCAATCACAGCTGTGCCGATATTGGTCACCACGGCGATGCGAATGCCTGCCAGGATTGTCGGCGCTGCCAGGGGTAGCTCCACTGTGGTCAACAACTGCCAGTCCGTCATGCCCATAGCAATCGCAGCTTCGCGTGCCGGACGATCGACGTTCGCAATCCCCACTACCGTGTTTCTCAAGATCGGCAACAGCGAGTAGAGCACCAGCGACAACACCGCTGTATGTTGTCCGATTCCACCTATGAGCGGCACGGGGAGGAGGAAGCCGAACAGCGCCAGACTTGGAATGGTCTGAAGGACATTCGCTACGGCGAGCGAGACATTCCGAAAGCGCGGGCGCCTGGTTCCGAGAACGCCCAGGCTAACGCCGCAGAGAATCGCAATTCCGCTGGAAAGCAGCACCAGCACTAAATGCTCTCCCGTCAGGTCCACGATGTCCCGCAAGAGGGCCTGTAAAACGACAGAGTCCACCGGGGCGCCTAGTCTGCCCTTCCCGGTTTGTGAACTGAGTCTGACGGTTGCGACGCCGTCTCGTGAGCGTCAACCGAATATAGATGGCAGGCAGAGGTTAGCTCCGCGAAACGAAGGCGTGGGTGAAAGAACAATCCAGCCCGAGCATCGGCATTCCCCCTGACCGAAGTATTGAGCCATAATCCATCGGGCTGCCGAGCACGCAACAAATCCAGTTCGAATCCCTTGTGCAGCGTTGCCAGCACTCCACCGCCGATCTTTACATCGCGAGTGGTTTCAATGTGCATCTCGATCGGAGCGCCACTCTCTTCATCCACCACCAGGCGCCCGTTGACTGCCTGCGCAAACCGCTCCTCGACGTTCTTGGGGCGAAATGCAGGGTCGGGCTGCAACCGGAAGAGTAGCGTGTTTCGGGCGTTGCGCCGTTCCCGGCGCCCGTCCGTCAAGCGTTGCGCATGCAAAAACATCTCCAACTGTCGCTCACGCTCGTCAAGAACTTTGCGCGCCTGCTCTTCGCTCGAGTAGCGCTTTACTTCCTTGTCCACACGGGCCTGCTCCCGCCGTGCTTCGCCCTCATCCAGCTTGTGCCCGTCACGGGCTAAGAGGTGGTCAATCTGCACACCATGCACGTAGAATCGCTCGATGGTCTTGCTCTCGCTTTTTTTGACGCCGCCATCTGAATCCAATTGCTGCACGTCTTCTCGTATGGAGCAGGAATACCTTTCCAGCATTTCGCCGGAGGACTGCATGTTGTGCAATACGCGTTCTCGCAATACGGAGACATCCGGAATCGGTCGCTCCGGCTGATTGCTGACGGCGCCGAGTAGCAGCCCACTCAGGGCAGCAATAGGAGCCCCAAAACTGATCAAGACTCGCGATCCACAGGTGTTAGGGTCTCAAGAAACGCACGCGCTGTCGGAGTGTCTACGTTCCTGAACTCCGCCGCGTTCACTAGCACCTCGAGTCTTCCGCGATCGAGCACCGCAATCTTTGTCCCGATGGCCATCGCTTCCGGCAAGTCGTGCGTAACAAAGATGGACGTGGTGGCGTATTGTTTCTGAAGTTTTAAAAACTGTGTCTGCATGCCGCGCCGGGTAACCGGGTCGAGCGCGCCGAACGGCTCATCGAACAGCAGTAATCCAGGTGATGCCGCCAGTGCGCGGGCGACAGCGACACGTTGACGCTGTCCTCCCGATAGTGTGCCCGGCTTCCGCTCCGCGATCTCGTCGTAATTTAAATCTACTTGCCCCAGCAGCTCTTTCACTCGTTCCCGCTGCCGGTCTTCCGGCCAATTCAACAAATGAGGCACCAGAGCAACGTTACGTCGTACCGACCAATGCGGCATCAACCCGAACTCCTGAATCACGTAACCAATGCGCCGCCGGAGTGCGATCGGTTCTACGTTCTGGATGTCTTCTCCTTCCAGGCGAATCTTGCCGCTTGTCGGATCCAAAATGCGATTTACCAACCGCATCGCCGTGGTCTTGCCCGAACCACTCCGGCCAAGCAAAATCAGCGTCTCACCGCGCTCGATCGAGAATGACAAATCATTCAAAATCGGCCGGTTATCCACTTCGAAAGCGACCCGATCAAATTCTAGATAGGCCAGACAATCAGTCCTCTATTCAGCATGGGGAGACGTCAGGGTTGCATGCCATACTGGTCGTTACCGATTAGTACTAGCACTTACTTTCGAATGCCTTATCAAATACAGCCTTCTCGAGAGTTTCTTGTCCGTCCTGCGCTTCCTCCTAATCTTAACCGCCTGTTGGAGTTAGGTTACAACCTGGTGTGGAGCTGGGATCATCACATTCGGGCGCTGTTCCGTCGCCTCGATCCCGCATTGTGGAAAGACTTGAACCACAATCCCATCGCTCTGCTGGGGCGGGTATCGCAAGAGAAGCTTGATAGAGCTGCCTCTGACCCCCGTTTCGTTGCGTTGTATCGCCGCGCCTGTGAGCGACACGACAGCTATCTCCATTCACACACGCGAGGCGCCGATACTCCTGAGATTGCTTATTTCTCGATGGAATATGGCTTGCTGGACTGCATGCAGATCTACTCAGGTGGCTTGGGGTTACTTTCGGGCGATCACTTGAAAGCGGCCAGCGATCTGGATCTGGCCCTGACAGGGATCGGTCTTGCCTATCAGCGCGGCTACTTCCAGCAAGCGCTGAATCCGGATGGCTGGCAACAGGAACGACTGCCCACAAACGATTTCTACACGCTACCTATGCGTCCCTGCGAAGATGCCGACGGAAAGGAAGTGGTGATCACCGTTCCGTTTCGTTCGGAGGAGATCTTTGTTAAGGTCTGGCGAATTGACGTGGGCCGCGTTAACCTCTTCCTGCTCGATACCAACATTCCTCAAAATCACTCGCAGGAAGTTCGAGAAATTACTGATCAACTCTACGGCGGCGACGTTCACAAGCGGATTCGTCAGGAGATTGTGCTTGGCATCGGCGGTTTTCGTGCCCTGCGCGCTCTGAGCGTGAAGCCAACGGTTTACCACATGAACGAGGGCCATTCTGCCTTTCAGGCACTCGAGCGGATTCGCGTGCTGATGGCCGAAAACCAACTTCAATTCGACCAGGCGCTGGAAGCCACCCGCATCAGTAATGTCTTCACGACGCATACGTCGGTTCCAGCCGGCATCGATCTGTTTGATCCCGGGTTGGTGCATGAATACTTCCGCAACTACTGCGATGCGAGCTCCATCGCCTTCGACCGGGTGCTGGCTCTCGGACGCAAAAATCCGGACGACGGGTCCGAACGGTTTTCAATGGCCGTGTTCGCACTTAAGACCTCGGCGTTTCGTAACGCCGTCAGCGTTCTGCACCAGGAAGTGTCTCAAGACATGTTCCAAGATCTCTGGCCGCGCCTCCCGGTGACAGAGGTTCCCATAACCGCTGTCACCAATGGTGTCCACGCTCCCACGTGGATCAATGGTGATCTGGCTGTTCTGTACGATCAGTACCTGCAACCGGATTGGCGCGATCGCATGGATGATCGCAAGATGTGGGACCTAGTGACTGAAATTCCTAACCAGGAGTTATGGGAAACCCATCGCAAACGCAAGCGTCGCCTGGTTAGTTTTGTCCGGGAACGCGCTATCGCTGCCGCTGTCCTGCGCAAGGCCTCCGTTACAGAGATGCGCCGCCTGCAGGAAGCTCTCGACCCGGATGTATTCACGATTGGTTTCGCCCGGCGCTTCGCCACATACAAGCGCGCAACACTCATCTTCCGCGACGTGAACCGGCTCAAGAGGCTGCTGAACAATCCGAAGATGCCCGTTCAAATTGTGATTGCGGGCAAGGCGCATCCCCGCGATCATGAGGGTAAAACGCTGATTCGCGAGATTGTCTCTCTTTCGCGTGATCCGGAACTGTCTCGCCGCTTGCTGTTCGTAGAAGACTACAGCATTGCCGTTGCGCGGGAACTGGTACAGAGTGTTGATCTTTGGTTGAACAATCCGCGTCGTGGCGAAGAAGCCTGCGGGACAAGCGGCATGAAGGCGTCCATGAACGGCGTGCTGAATTTCAGCGTTCTAGACGGCTGGTTTGACGAGGCGCTTGAAATCTCTGGCGGTTGGGCTATCGGCGGACGTGAAGATTTCTCGGAAGATCAGAACGAGATTCACGCTACCGCCATTTACTCCACGCTCGAGAACGAGATTGTGCCGTTATTCTATCGGCAATCCGACTTGCAGAATTCCGAAGGTGCCGTTCCCGCCGAATGGGTAGGGCGCATGAAAGCCTGCATCGCCAATATCACCCCTCAGTTCAGCTGTGGCCGCATGCTCGATGAATACGGACAGAATCTTTACCGGCCGGCGCACAAACTGGCGGTGACGCTCTCGGAAAACAATTTCGAGCGAGTTCGTCAAAAATCAGTTTGGGACGAACATGTTCGGCAGTCCTGGCCATCTGTCCACTTTGTTGCGAACGGCGATTCGGGTGAAGAAGAAACCGTAATGAGCGGTTCATCGGTCCCAGTGCGCGCCACGATCAATCTAGGCGGCCTTGAACCTTCAGAGGTGCGTGTTGAAGCGATCGTGGGTCAGATCGGCGCCAGCGGGCAACTGGAGAGCACCTATGTCCTGCCATTGGCGCCTGAGACTCATGCGAACGGTGGCGGGCTGAATGGTCTTACCACGTTCAGCGGAGCTTTTACCGTCCAGCAGTCTGGTCGGGCAGGATACTCGGTTCGGGTGGGACCGAAAGACTTCGACAATCCCTTGACCCGGCCCTGTAACTCACTTCTCCGCTGGATCGCGGACGAAAACTAAAGTTTTTGATCGATATTGCACTCTCTTTTTTTAAAGGGCACTAGCCAACACGCAAATTCCGTGGTACATACTAGAGCAGGTGCAGGCGGATCCCGTACCAAATCTTTCGACAGGCACGGTCCGCTTCAACCAGAGCTTCCAGCGCATGTTCTTACCTTCGTAATGGCAAAGGACAGAAGTTATTAGCACTGGGATCGCACCATGATCCACTTGGCGAGTGCGAGGACATCAGTATTCACTTAGTGTGTGTCCTCACACCGGACATGATAAGGAGCCGATCAACGTATGGACGGAGATCGCAAATACAGGCAGAACGGCTATCAAGACAGTAGTGTGTCTCACAACGGCCGATCTGACCGCCCCAAACAGAATGGGCCTAAGCTGCCCATCGACATTACCGGTCCAAAGCTACCCAGACTGGTGCAGGCTGTTACGGCTACTCGCTGTTTCAGTTGCGCCACTACCGTGGCCGGCAACATTGACTTGCAGGGAAAATGCCCGAAGTGCGGATCACCTTTACACTGCTGTAAGCAATGCGTGCACTTCGATTCTTCCACCCGCTTTCAGTGCCTTAAACCGATACCGGTGCGCATACCTTTAAAAGACAAAGCAAACGATTGCACGATGTTCACGCCACGTCTCACAGTCGCTCGCGATTCGCCCCAGGCCGGAATGTCGTCCATGAACTTAGGTCATCGACCGGGTCTCAACGGATCGACGCTTTCAAGCGCACCGCGTAGCGCTACCGACGCTCGAGCGGCCTTCGACAGCCTGTTCAAGAAGTAAGTTCGGCAAGAAGCAGAGTTTGGCCGCTAACCGTATTAAGAAGAAGTCCTCGGGACAGCCTGCCCCTTTGTCGACCCGACAAGGAGCTATTCCCTGCCTCATCCTTATCGTGCTTATTCTGCTGGTTGCCGGTTTTTTCTTTTTCGCGGGCTTTCGTACGGCCTGATCTCACACTCGTAGCTCATCAGCAGCGTCTGCAACGTAAGCTAGCCCTATGCCTGAACTCTCCCGCATTGACGGACGCGGCGCGGCCCAATTGCGCCCCGTTACATTTGAAACCGGATATCAGAAAACCGCAGAAGGATCCGTTCTCATCACGGCGGGAAATACGCGAGTCCTTTGCGCGGCAACAGTGGAAGAGACCATTCCCTCTTTTCTTCGCAACACCGGCAAAGGCTGGATTACCGCTGAGTACTCCATGCTGCCCCGGGCTACCAACACACGCACACAACGCGAGGTGTCGAAAGGCCGTGCTTCCGGGCGCACTCACGAGATTCAACGGCTCATCGGCCGTTCGCTCCGCGCCGCCTTCAATCTTGCCGCGCTGGGAGAGCGGAGCATCATTGTGGATTGCGACGTCCTGCAGGCAGACGGCGGCACTCGCACTGCTTCGATTACGGGCGCTTATGTCGCCGTTGCGCTGGCGGTTGGAACGCTCGTGCAATACAAGCAGATTCCTGCGCATCCGATTCTCGATTCCGTGGCCGCCGTCAGTGTCGGTATGGTGGAAGGCAGACCGCTGCTTGATCTGTGCTACGAAGAAGATTCCCGCGCGGACGTCGACTTAAATCTCGTCATGACCGGCCGGGGGCGCTTCGTAGAGGTGCAAGGAACCTCCGAGCGCCAGCCCTTCTCGGAAGGCGATCTCGCCGCCATGCTCGCTTTGGGACACCAGGGAATCGCGGCGCTTACCGCCTTACAAACAGAAGCATTGACCCGTGACGCGGCTGCCTGATGGATGTCGTTCATGGTTTACTCATGCTCTTCCAATCGCGGCAAGCTTCGGGAGTTCCTGCTGGCGGCGGCCCAAGCTGGCGTTTCCATGCAGGTGCTGCCCGGCTTGGAGGATATAGCCCCGCCCCAGGAAACCGGCGATAGCTTTCAGGCAATTGCAGCCGCGAAAGCGCTGGATTACTCGCAACGCTCTTCTGCAGCCGTTCTTGCTGACGACTCGGGTTTAGAAGTGGATGCGCTCAACGGCCAACCCGGGATCTATTCGGCCCGGTATGCCGGTCCGCAAGCAACCGACGGAGATAACATCCATCGACTGCTTGTGGCGCTCCAAGATCACGTTGAACGCAAAGCTCGCTTTGTCACGACCGTGGCGATTGCCTATCATGGACGACTGCTTGCCACCGCGACCGCTTTCGTCGAGGGCGAAATTCTGCGCGAGCCTCGCGGCCTATTCGGGTTTGGCTACGATCCCGTGTTCTTTTATCCGCCTCTCAACCGCTCCTTTGGCGAACTTCCTGACGAACAGAAGTTGGCCGTCAGCGCTCGCGGCAAAGCCGCCCTTGAAGTCCTGCAAGCCTATAAACGCCTCGCGTTACACTCAAAGCGTGCATAGGTACCTGCTCCATAACGGGTCCGTGTATCCCACCGCAACGCCTCTGCTATCGCCCGGCCAAACCGGCTTCATGAACGGATGGGGCATCTTCTCCACTCTCCGTATCAAAGACGGCGTTCTATTTGCTTACGAGCGCCATTGGCAACGCATGATGCGCGATGCCACCCGCATTCGCGTTCCCATCGAGGTCAGCCGCGAACAGTTACATGCACAGCTGATGCTGCTGGTGGAAGCCAATCATGCTTACGATGCGACGCTGCGTGTCGCCATTGTTCGGAATCACGGGGGCGTGTTTGAGGCACCGGGGATAAAGCACGATTCGGACGTCATCGCGTTTACGGCTCCAATAAAGGATTGGGGTGCGGGCGTGCACCTCGGCTATTGTCCCCGTGCCCGCTTTGGGGGCAGCCGATTTGCTGGTACCAAATACACGTCCTGGGCGGAAAATCTGACTCTGAACGAAGCTGCACAGGAACTCGGTTTTGACGAGTTCATCCTGCTGAACGAAGAGGGTTCGGTTAGCGAATGCACGTCAGCCAACATCTTCGCCATACAAGGTGATCGATTGTTGACACCACCCTTGTCGACTTCAGGCTGTTTGCCCGGCATCACGCGAGCGCTGCTGCTCGAAGAGATTTCCGTTCCTGGCCTCAGGGCGCTCGAAGAAGAACTGTCGCCCTCCCAGTTGGAAGCAAGTGAGGCCATCTTCATCACTTCGAGCACTCGCGATCTTTTGCCCGTACTCACCATTGATGGCGAGCCCGTCCCGTCTTCCACCCCACATCTCCCGGTTCTGCGCGAAGCGTTTGCCCGGAACGTCGACACTTATGTCGAGCGCAACAAAACTCCTGCGCTTACGACATGAATGCCTCCATTCTTGAATGCGAGTGTTGCGGCAGCCGTAACATCCGGCGTGCCCGCCTGGAAGGGCTTGCCGACCATTTGCGGGTCTGGATCGGGCGCCAACCCGTCCGGTGCGCAGCCTGTGGCAACCGCTCCTACGTCAACCTCATCGAGTTCTCGAATTGGCGCTGGGCCAAATGTCCCGGGTGCCTTCAGATGGAGTTAGGTACCTGGAACCCCAAGCACTACCGTTTACGAGCTTGGCCGCAACTCCTGGTACGCCTGGGGGCTCACCGCTACCGCTGCCATACCTGTCGTCGCAACTTTGTTAGCTTTCGTGGTTTGTGGCGAGCAGCAGCTCCGGTTGTCCGCTAATCCCAGTCGCGCTTCCGCTTTGCGTTAACACCAGTAAACAACCCACCTGCTCTCCCACCGTTGAAAGCATCTCCATGTCAGCTCCGCTATGCGCTCGCGGGCCGCGATCCTGCACATTGATCACACCAACGACTCGGCTTTGAGAAATGATCGGGACCGAGAGGAACGCCTCGAACATGTCCTCCGGCAGTTCCGTGAAAAACTTGAAACGGCTGTCGTTATAGGCCTCTCGCGAGATCGAAAGTAAGCGACGCTCACGCGCGACCCACCCGGTTAACCCTTCGTTCAAACGCAAACGTACCTTCCCGACACCTTTGCGCTCTTCCGCGCTTGTGGCACACAATACAAGCTCTTCACCCGACAGCAGATAGATTAAACAGGAATCGCAGTGAAGGAAGTCGCGAATAAGACCGACGATGCCAGACAGAACATGGTCCAAGCTCAACGACTTCGTCATCAAGCGACTGACGTGCTGGAAGAGCCGAAGCTGACTCTCAGCGCGCTCCAGACGGCTTTCCAGTTCGCGGGTCCTAGACACCGTGCCCAATTATCGCACCGTCTACTGAGGGGTGCACAACTCTCACAGTTCTGCAGGTTTCAAGGTACATTCTGAAAGCATTGGCCAAGGCGCCGTCATCTGCAATTCACATCCGTTCCCGCGTTGTGTACGATTGAGAGGAGCGACTTCAGAGGAGACGCCCTCTTTCACGCATGTGGAGTAAACGAACGCAAGACGAATTCCCGCAACGGCCTGAACGGCCCGCAGGCGCCCCAGCAAATTCGGCGCCCACCGTTGAGTCGCCCAGGAGAGAACCCCAAACCATGTCAACCCCGACCCGATCCTTTGAGTCAGAACCCGTTTCGCCGCGTGGCTCCGGCCCGGCTGCTTTAGGCAAGAATGTCACCATCAAAGGACAGATCTTCGCCCGTGAAGATCTGATTATCGATGGAGAGGTGGAGGGGACTGTTGAGTGCCACGAACACCGCCTCACCATTGGACCGAATGCTCGCGTGCAGGCCGGCTTGAAAGCCCGCGAAATCATCATTCACGGTTCCATCCAGGGCAACGTGGACGCTGTCGACAAAATCGACATTAAGAAGGAAGCCAAACTGGTAGGCGACATCAAGACGAGCCGCATCGTCATTGAAGATGGTGCTTATTTCAAGGGAAGTATCGATATCTCCAAGGCTGCGGTGAACAAGCCTGCTGCGACGGCGCCGCCTGTCGCTCAGCCTGCGCAAGCGGCCGCTGCCAACAGCACCGCTGCGTC
Source organism: Amazona versicolor (assembly GCA_034782995.1). Classification (NCBI taxonomy): domain Eukaryota; kingdom Metazoa; phylum Chordata; class Aves; order Psittaciformes; family Psittacidae; genus Amazona; species Amazona versicolor. Next base: position 115,119 of record JAVHMZ010026689.1, on the reverse strand, counting down.
TGCTCCCGTTGGAGTGAAGTAGCCGTCAACGGGCGGCAGCAGTCTCCATCAACCCTGCCGCCCAACTCATCCAACTGCCCGAGCTGTTCTTGATGAACTTTGGCGCAACTAAATCCTTGTTCCAGCGCACAGGAGCTAAGGGTTCGGCATCGTCGATGCGAAGCAGTAGCGGACTCGATCAGTTCTCCGCTTTCTTGGAATTCCGCGAAGGCCTGTCCATACTGGACATGTCCGGAGCAAGCCAGGCCAACATCACCTTTGTCACCAGCTTCGGTCATCGCATCTCGTCGGATGATATTGTCGGCACCATGGCTGAACACTTTGGCTCCGACTTTCTGGGCAGTCAACAAGCCGCGAGCAATGCACAGCGATTTCTGGATAGCACTCTCACCTTTCCAGACGAGGCCTTCGACGGAATCCTGGTTTGGGATGCACTCCAGTTCCTGACACCGCCGCTACTCGACCAGGTTGTATCTCAATTACTGCGTATTCTTCGTCCTGGAGGCGCGATGCTTGTCTTTTTCAATGCCGACGACAAGGTGAACCATGTGCCGGTAAATAACTTTCGTGTGCAAGACCGAAAGACACTCCTACAACTATCCCGCCCTGGCATTCCGGCGCAAAAGCCGCAGTATTTTAACAATCGCGCACTGGAAAAGCTGTTTGCGCGCGCCGCTTCCATCAAATTCTTTCTCACCCGCGACCACTTGCGGGAACTCATCGTCCGTAAGTAGACCGGCAACCCGTGGGTCGCTCGCATGGCATGTTTGCATGCGTTGCTGGCACAACCGATGATGTCGACTGGCGCTGCCCGCACCAGGCGTCTGAATCTGATTCGAACAACTCTCTTTTAGGTCTGGCAAGGATGCTGGCAACCCAACCGCACCAGCGTCAGGCGTTTCGCACAAAAGCGAAGCAGTACGAATGAGCCTTAAAGTTCATGTACTATTCATCCGCGACGCGTATACTCGTGCTGCCTTATGAACCTTAACCGAGTAGTTGCAACATTTGGCCTTTCCGTTTCGCTGGCAATGGCCGCAGATCAAACCACGATAGGCGCCGGGAACGCCACTGCAGAACAGATCGGGCGCCGTTCACCCCTGGTGCAATCTGCATTTAACACGCTAGTCTCCCGAGTAGGAACGATCGGAGCCAAAAATCTGCGGACCATCACGCTGGACGCGATTAGCAATCCCAAAACTTGCGTTGTACATCGTGCCAACCTGACAAGCGCTCAGCAGGACGATATCGTTTCCATGCTCACGTCGCAGGGGCTTGTGAACGCCAGTGATGGGAACGCGATTTCAGGAGGATTAAAGGCCGGTATCTTTCCGCCCATTATCAACGACGGATCGGCTTGCCCTCAACTGCCAACAGACTTTTACGCTGCGCCTGGAAGCGGCAACAACAGCCATCACGCCTATCCAGGTGGTCTGTCCGTCCACGAAGCCTTCAATCAGCAGAATGCGATCAATCTCGCCGCGGCCTATCGGGGCGAGTACGGCCACCTGAATGCCGAAGGCTACCCGGTAGATAGAGATTCCGATCCGTCGGACGAGCCGGATATCCAGATCAGCCAGGACATCATGCTGGCTGCGCCCGCCTGGCATGATTGGGCAAAGACGATGGTGTTCCAATGGAACGCGGACGGAACGGAATTTGCGGAGCTGAATATCGGCGGCTCCGGGACCAATGACAATAACGGGCAACCTGGCGACTCGCGAACGGGCGGCCACCACATCATCGGCATAGCGGAGACCATGGCCAGGGGCCTTTCACCTCTGCTGGTAATCACACAGGCAAGCGCCCACTCGGCGCCCACATTGGGGAACGAGTACAAGGTGGTGAACTGGCTGCGCGCCGGCTCGATTCTGGCGCGAATCGACCCGATCGCGAAAGGTTACTTGACTGTCGATGCAGCGGGACATTATCGCCTGCCGCCACTCAAGGAGCTCGGCGACGTCGATCTCTTAACAGCAGGGCAATCGAATCTTCTGATCGAGTATCAGATCCACAACCTGTCGGACGCAGATTTCGTGAACTCCATCCCGGCGATTACCAGCGGGCAGGTGATCCTTCAGACACTCGCTCCCGTCTTCGGCTATAGCGTCTCGGATACGGCAAACTACAACAACAAGTTCCGGAACGTGGTCTTTTCCTTCCTAAGCGGAGAGCGCATCGAAGTTCTTTATGGAAGATCCGGACTTCCTGGGGTATATGAGGAAGTGAATAAGCTACGCCAAAAGGGCCTGCTCTAGGCATTAGGACGGTGCGGGTGTGGCAGTCTTGGCGCATCCGCAGCGTCTTACCTGAGATTTCGGTCGTCCTCATTATCCAATTGGATCGATCGGGGAGATAATCGGGAGCGCTGCCCGCTCTTCCTGTCCTGCGTTTCTCTATCTTGAACTTCTGGTACTAAGAGTGCTGTTCCTTCCGTAACCGGAGGTTCCAGAGAATGGATGCCAAAGCTACCGCCCCATTCGCCGCTCTTGCTGTGGTGATGTTCGTAATGCGGGGCGGTTCGAACTCGCCTGTAAACGAAAAGCCACGTGAAACTCCTGGCCCGACGAGCGCAACTGTCGTGGTCAATGCGAAAGTCGCGGATCAATCTCTTCCGGCCACAGGCTCTCATGGTTCAGAAGGGCCTTGGTTGGCCAGCAGACGGTTCTTCTATCCCTTCTTGACCCCGGACACTAAACGTAACCAGGACGATGTCCGACAGCTATTTGGTATTCCTCTCGGGACGGATTTAACGGTGCTGGTGGCCTCGATTGCCGACCCGCTGGAAACGCACATGCCACTCGCCACGGATCGAGCTCTGGACGCGATCTCTACGGCAGCGCTAAAACTGCACTGGGAGCCTGCTACGGTCTGGCTTCCGTGGGCAGCCCGCATGACAAAGTCTAATCCCGGCGAGCAACAGGATCCGACTCTCGAAACCGACCGCATCGGGAAACGAGATTTGCCCGGGTTGATGGTTTTTCGGCAATCATTCCGGGAGTTCAAGGCTCTTCATCAGGCACTGCTGGTATTCGTCGTCGGGGAATCGCTCACTGCCGGCATCGCGGGCCCGGCCTGGAGAAGCGCCGTCAGTTGGGCAGCCGCTCTTACGCCCGGTCGCCGCATTCGTTTTCTCGGGCCAACCTTCTCGGGGTCGTTCCTGGGTCTGACAGCGCTTATTGATTCAACTCCAGGCTTAGCCTTCGAGATCTGCTCTGGCACAGCTACCAGTTACCCGTATGCCAGCACGATGCAGCAATATCTCGGTAAACGCGTCCGTTTCCGGGGTTCTCTGATGCCGAGCAATGCAGTTGAGGACTATCTTAGAGTGGCTGCGGCTCGCCTGGGTTTACGCAGCCAACAAGTAGCGGAGCTTGTCGAGGATAGTAGCGGACTGGCAGGTACCTGGACGCCATCAAACCGGCAAAGGGACGGTCAATTTCGGCGCTTTTCCTTTCCGCGAGATATTGCCCAACTGCGAAACGCTTATAGCGACAGCGCCTTCGCGGCAAAACCCGACGACGTCAATCAAAAGAACACGCCGGGGATCGACTTTACCTTAAAGGAAGATCGCGCGGGCGTAGGACTTTTCCCTGTTTTCTCACCGCGCATCTCCCTGTCACAAGATGCGTTGATCAGGCAGCTTAGCCGAACCCTGGACCGCGGACAAGTCCGCCTGGTGAGTTTGACAGCGACCAACATTTTCGACTCCCTGTTTCTGGCAGGCGTACTGCGTCGATACGCACCCGACGCACGCCTGCTGATCAGCGGCGTCGACCTGCTGTTTGTGCAGGAAGCGATGCAGTCTTCGCTTGCCGGCGTGATGCCTGGCATGCTCGCTATCTCACTGGTGCCAATGTTAGCGACGACCGGCAACGAAGCTCTCCCGACTACCATTGCGGACGGGAATTCGGCCGGTATGTTTCACGCCGTAGGGCGGCTGCTCTCCGATCCGGATGCCGAAGAGCTGTTTTCTTCGCGAAAAGACGGCACTATCGATCCTTGGCTGCTGGTGTTAACGCGGGATGGGTGGCGCCCGCTAGACCTGCTGAGCACGGACCAGCCCACTACGCTCGGCACGTGGATCAACGGCAGTCGTCCTGCGCATTCGGGCGTCTCCCCCCAACCACCGCCGATCACGATGCCTTGGCTAGTAGTCTCGGTGGCTGCTCCCTTTGCGACTGCCCTCATTAGCCTGCGCTTCTTTCACCTAAAGTACGACCGGTATGTTTTGGTTTGGAGCCCGCTCTGTATCTCTGATCTTCTCGACAATCACTGGAAGACTCCTATGACGGACTTGCAGCGAGCGCGCACATATACGCTCTGTGCGCTTTTTGGCACCGGCATGGCCATGAATGGAATTCTGCTCATTGCGGCATTGCATCTGGTGGCTCTCTCGTTCAGCTCACTAAACGTTTTCCTGACCATTCCGGCTGTGATCGCTTTCTGCTTATTTGCCGGCGCGCTCGCGTCTTTAAGCTGGCTGGCAGCGAGTGCCCTTCCTGCGGCGACCTTGTCCAGCTTGCTTGTTCTTAGTCTTCTAGGCGTTTGGAACAGCTGTTTTGGCGATGACTCCGCCTCTCGTTTTTTCCTGATGCGGATCATGGAATTCCCGAGCTCCGTCTCTCCGCTTCTGCCGGTAATGATCGCGCTTAGCGCACTGTTGACCGGTGCCTTTTACCATCTCAATCGCTTTACCATGGCTGATCGCCAACATCCCCGATTTGCCATCGAACAACTGAACGATGCGCTGGGAAAACAGCTTAGTGCCATCGAGCGAAAGATTCGATCCGCACTCGAAGATCCGGCGCAGACTGACAAAACCCGCCTCACCGTTATCGCGGGCGCGATCCTTCTGATAGTGTTCTTTTTCTACTTCGTCGAGGCTCTTCGCTCAGTAGAGAGAATTTCATATCAATGGATTGCCACACCCATACTTTCGCTGCTCGCCACGATGATCGTGATCACCGTTTGGCAATACGCTCGCTGCTGGAACGCACTCCGGCTACTCTTAACCGCGCTCAACAGCCTGGTGTTGGGGCGGCAATTTACGAAATTGCCGGACTGTGCGGGTAGCGGCCCCGTTTGGATTCAAGACTTAAAAGTGATTTCGCTTGCCACCTCCATCAACTCCGCCGTTGCTTTGCGAAACCTTGAAATTGAACTTCGAGATTCTTCCCTAAACCTGGATCTTACCCGCTATTGGGATGCTTTCAAACTTTACTCCTCACTCGATGATCGCGTCCGGACCCGCCAGCAATTCATTGAGTACTTCTCGACCTTCCGAGGTATGGCGTATCACTTGGTGTCCACAATCACCGGGCGAATCCTGTTCCCGTATTGGACTCAAGCGAAGCTTCCATATCTTGGCGCTCCCCTGGAGAAGGCAATGTCGGCCTCGCTTACAAGCAATCCTTCGCCGAGCACGGTAGTTCTCGACCGCTCCACCTCAGGCCATTCTCTTCTTGTTTCTGGCTCCCAGCCTGAGATCACGGAGAAGATGTACGAGCATGCCTCCAACTTCGTTGTATTCCAATACGAAATCTTTATCAGCTATGTGATGCGGCATCTTCGCAATCAAATCTTGTGCGCGACAGTGACATTTGTCCTGCTGGTACTTGCCCTTAATTCGTATGTGTTTGCCCAACCTCGAGCCATCGCTCATCTGCTAATCGTTTTGCTAGTTGCCGGCGGGTTGGTGGTTCTGCGAGTGATGGCCCAGATGGATCGTGATCCGATCCTTAGCCGCATGTCCGGCACCGAAGAGGGCGTACTCGGACGCAACTTCTACGGCAAAGCGTTCTCCTACGGCGCCTTACCCTTCCTTGCCGTCCTCGGTTCGCAGTTTCCCATTCTGGCGCAGTTCTTTGCCGAGTGGGTCGGCCACAAGTAAGATCGCGACCGCTCACGCTGCCATAATTGAGAATTCGACTCCGGAATAAGGCGGCATCTATCAAATTTTGAGTGACATATCGATTGTTCTACCCTTCCACCGATCGCATGGTTTTCTTGCGGAAGCAATTGAGAGCGTCACCGGTCAGAGCGGTCAGCATGATTGGGAGTTGTTGCTGGTAAGTGATGGAGCCGGACCGAAGGATTTATCGATTGCCGCTCGATACGCGCGCGACGACCGGCGCATACATCTGCTGAGCCATCCCGATCGCAAGCGCCATGGTGCCAGCGCGGCTCGCAATTTGGCTTTGAAGAAAGCTTCCGGGTCTCTGGTCGCCTTTCTGGATGCTGACGATGTTTGGCTCTCTGACAAGCTCGAATTGCAAGTAGCCATACTCGCTGCACACCCCAAAGCTGCCATTGTGTACGGCCCGGCCTGGCGCTGGTGGAGTTGGAACGGCGGCGTAGATGTTTTTGTGCCAGTAAAGATTGATGGCTATTGTATTGACAGCGTGGTGCCTGGCGATGCCGTTCTTCGCTCGATCCTGGGTGACGAAACACAGGTACCCTGTATCGGGTCCGTTATGATCCGACGAGCCGCGCTAATGGCTTGCGATGGATTCGATGAAAGTTTCGAAGGTGCTTACGACGATCAGGTGCTCTATGCCAAGCTCAGCCGCCGCGAATCGTTTTACGTGTCGAGCCAGTGTGTCTCCCGCTATCGTCAGCATCCACATTCCTGCTGTGCGAGGGCAGAATTTGAGGGCCGGTGCTCCGCCAATCGGGGAATATTCCTGAATTGGCTTGCCCGGTCGCAAGGGCAACCCGCTCTGGAACTCGTTGGCGCTGGCCATTGATCGCCCGATTGCCCCTACAATGAGAGTTCTCGAAAGGCTACGGTTTGGGATCGGAAGATGATCTGCTTCGGCAGCGATATGAGCGCATTGAGCAAATCCGCGAATTGGGATTCGAGCCTTACGGTGCCTCATACGCGACGTCATCGACTGTAGAGAAAGCGGTTGCCGACTGGCGAACGAGTACGGCCGAAGACCTGAGCTCGAAACCACGCCTTCGTATCGCCGGCCGCATTCAGTCCATCCGGCGCATGGGCAAGAAGGCCGGCTTCCTGCACTTAGCTGGCGGAGGTGAGAAGCTGCAGGTTTATGTACGCCAGGACGGTATGGACGAGCGAAGTTTTCGGCTTGTCGATCTGCTCGATATCGGAGACATAGTCGGGGTTGATGGTTATTTGTTCCGCACCAGAACCGATGAGCTGAGTGTTCATGCGGAAACACTGACATTCTTATCCAAAATCCTGCTCCCATTGCCGGAGAAGTGGCACGGGCTGGATGATGTGGAGATCCGTTACAGGCAGAGGTACCTGGATCTGATTGCCAATCCTGAGGTAAGGAACGTCTTCATCACTCGATCGAAACTGGTGCGTTCCATACGCCGGCAATTGGACGCGGCTGGCTTCCTCGAAGTGGAGACACCCATGATGCAGCCGCTTTACGGAGGAGCAGCGGCGCGCCCCTTTGTCACGCATCACAACGCTCTGGATTTGAGTCTTTACCTCCGAATTGCGCCGGAGCTTTATCTCAAACGTCTGGTGGTGGGAGGTCTCGATAGGGTCTACGAGATCAATCGTAACTTTCGCAATGAGGGCATCAGTATCCGTCACAACCCGGAGTTCACGATGCTCGAGATGTACGAGGCTTACTCCGATATGCGCGGCATGATGACCCGCACTCGGGAACTGCTGCGCCAGGCGGCGGTCGACACCACAGGTTCGGAGAAAGTAAAATTCAACGAGCAGGCGCTGGACTTTACTTCCTTCCGAGAGCTCTCTCTCCGGGAAGCCATCATCGATTTCTGGCCCGATCACGATGCTCGGCCTTCGCTCGCCAACGTAAGCGATCCCGAATGGCTTGCGCGGCAATCTTCGCAGAAGAGTGCGGGGCTCGCACTAATGGATTTGTTCGAGCGCGTCGCCGAACCGCATCTGCAGCAGCCAACCTTTGTCTACGACTTCCCTCTGGAAGTCTCCCCGCTTTCCAAGCAAAAGCTGGCCGATCCTGATTTCGTCGACCGCTTCGAACTCTATATAGCCGGCATGGAGCTCGCCAATGCTTTTTCCGAGCTTAACGACCCGCAGGAGCAGCGCCGCCGCTTTCAAGCCCAGCTAGATCTTAAAGCACAAGGCGATGACGAAGCACACCTCATGGACGCCGACTACGTCCGGGCTCTCTGCTACGGTATGCCGCCGGCGGGCGGCGAGGGGATTGGAATTGACCGCCTTACGATGATTCTTACGGGCAGCCGCTCCCTTCGCGACGTCATTCTCTTTCCGCTGCTGCGCCCGGAGCCGAACCTCGATATTGTCAAGCGTCTGGAAGAGCTGGACGACTCGCCGTTCCCCTCCTCGAACTAGGTGTCCGATGTCGCGCTTTGAGTGGCTGGTTGCCATTCGCTACCTGCGGACCAAGCGCAAACAGACTGTGATTTCGGTGATCACCGTAATTTCTGTTCTGGGCGTGGCCGCCGGTGTTGCGGCGCTTCTGGTAGCCCTGTCGATTAACAACGGCTTTCAGAGCGCACTGCGTGACAGCCTGCTTAGCGCGACGGCCCACGTCAGCATCGTTGAGCGGAACCCGGCCTACGGAATCGAACACTGGCAACCGATTGCAGAATCGCTCGGGCAATTACCTGGAGTTCTAGACGTGACTCCCGGACTTTACGGTCAAGTAGCGATTAAAGGTCCACTGATAGGAGCCGGTGCAATCCTCAAAGGAGTACCGCTGGGGACTGTCCCTCATCCGCCTCTGGGAACTGTCTCCGGTTCTCGTATTCCCAATCTGCTGCAGCATTTGGAGGCAGGTTCCTTGCATCCGCTCCAGGCAGGATCCAGGCCGCCTTCCATTATTCTGGGCAGCGCTCTCGCCCGAACACTAGGCGTCCATCCGGGCAACCAAGTCTCCATCCTCAGCTACCAGGGCCAACTCACTCCGCTTGGCATGATGCCCGCGTTATATCGGGTCAATGTTGCTGGAACATTCTCATCCGGTCTCTACGACCTGGACTCAACATGGGTCTTCACCGATCTCTCCGCCGCCCAGCACATGCTCGACTTAGCCGATGTTGTAAATACGATTGAGCTACGAATCGAAGATATTTACGCTGCGTCGACCGTTGCCCGTCGAGCCGAAAGCCTGATTGGACCGAAATTGATTGCCACAACCTGGATGGATCAAAATCGCTCCCTCCTGAACGCCCTTCGTTTGGAAAAGATTGTAAGTACTCTCACCGTCAGCTTGATTGAGCTGGTCGCTGGCCTGAACATCCTTGCGGTACTCGTGATGGCGGTGCTTGAAAAAACACGCGATATCGCCATCCTGCGATCTCTGGGTTGTCGCGCTACTCAGATTCGCCGAATCTTCGCGTTGCAAGGTTTGATTATCGGCGCGTCTGGGTGCCTTCTGGGCCTCGCGGCGGGCTACGCGCTCGTCCTGGCTGGTCAACACTTCCGCCCCATCCGCCTCGACCAGGAAGTCTATGCTCTCAGCTATGTTCCCTTTGAAGCTCATTGGAGCGATGGAATTTCCGTAGCTCTCTTAGCCCTGCTTACTAGCTTTCTTGCGACATTGCCGCCCAGCATATCGGCATCTCGACTGCAGCCGGCTGAAATCTTGCGATCGGAATAAACAATCATTAACGTTTATCTCTAATCGCATTCTGTTCGCTACCGAACCCCACCTTTCCGGCATCTACCTTTACATGCGTCGAACTCTAACTGTTCTTGCCATAGCAGTTGTCGCGGTCATTGCGATCGGCGTTATTGCGCTGTTTTCAATTGACGTGAACCGCTTCCGCCCCAAGATCGAGGCGGAACTTACAAAGGCGCTCCACCGCCAGGTAACTGTCGGACCGATGAGCCTCAAACTCTTTCCGGTAGGTGTGAATGTGCAGGGTCTAACGATTAGCGACGATCCCAAGTTCCGCACCGGATCTTTCATTAAGGCTTCTGATGTTGCGGTAAGTGCCCGGCTCTTTTCTCTGATTGGCGGCTCGCCTGAGATTAGTTCTGTAATCCTGAATCGGCCAGAGGTCGAGTTGGTGCGCAACGCGGCGGGCGAATGGAATTTTTCGTCAATGATGGCGAATAACACTTCTGCCAGTTCAGATAAGCAATCAAGCGTCTCGCTTAATTTACTTGAAATCAATGATGGGTCAATCGGCTACACCGATGCCCTGTCTAGCGCTGCACGTTCTGTGTACGACCACATCACGCTCAAGTTGAAAGACTACGCTCCCGGTAAGCAGTTCGGCTTGGATCTTGATGCTCACCTGCCCGGAAGCGGCAAGCAGCTGCTCTCTCTACGTTCGAAGATCGGTCCAATGCTTGCCGGCAACAGTGCTGCTACCCCCGTAGACGGCAAAATTTCTCTCGAAGAGGTCACCCTGTCCGGATTGAGCCGCTTTGCGGCAAACAGCCTCCCCCCCAATACCGACGGGAACGTTACCGGGAACGCGGATCTCAGCTCGGAGAAGAATCTTATCTCCACGAAGGGCAACATTAAGCTGACCGATGCCACGATCAAGGGAGCAAAGCTAGGGTTTCCTGTTGAATCTACTTTCGACTTGAATAGCGACCGGAACTCCAATCTGCTGACCATCAAATCTGCTGATTTTAAGTTCGGCGGCACTCCAGCCCAAATATCGGGCACTGTTGCCAGCAAAGGAAAGGTTGCTGATCTTAATATGCGCGTTAAGACAAGCGATGCTTCCATCTCCGATCTCGCGAAACTCGCCGGTTCGCTTGGTGTGGCTTTCAGCCCCGATTACCAGATCAAAGGCCGGCTCACCGCGGATTTACTTGCGAAAGGTCCGTCATCGTCCCCGGAGATGTCCGGCAAGATTCAGTTCAGAGATCTTGATGTGTCGGGCGGTGATATCAAGCAACCGGTACAGGTGCCATCCATTGACGTAGATCTGACTCCGAAGCAAGTGGCCACAAACACATTCACGGCACGTTCCGGTTCGACAGTGCTTCAAGCCACGGTAAAAGCAAACGATTACGTCTCTGCGAATCCGGTCCTTGACGCCACTATTCGCACTGACAATGCAGATTTAAACGAGCTTGGCAATATGGCAAAGGCATATGGTGTCGAAGCTGCAAAAGGTCTGACAGCCACTGGTCGTTTAAGCCTGAACGTACACGCAGTCGGTCCCATTCATGGCACCAACGGTCTGAAGTATTCGGGCACGGGCTCGCTGTCCAAGGCTTCTATTAACGCCCCCGCGGCGCTGACCAAGCCGGTCAACATCTCTTCTGCCAACTTGAATTTTTCTCAGAATTCCGTTGGGGTCGAAAATCTCGCGCTATCAATCGGCAGCACGAATCTGAGCGGAAGTCTTAGTGCTCGTGATCTCGCAGCTCCCAATCTGAGTTTCAAATTGGCGGCCGACAAGATCGTCACGGCCGAACTAGACCAGCTGACTCCAAAAGGTACGGCGGCTCAGCCGGCGGCCAAGAGCTCACAGCCGGGCGCAGCATCAAAGGTTACGGGCCAAGGTAGCCTTGCTATCCAAACATTGGTAGCAAACGACATCGTGATCAGTAATCTCAACACCCAGGTAAAGCTGGACCGGGGGATTATCACGCTTTCGCCATTCTCGGCTGAGTTGTTCAGCGGTCGGGCGGGCGGCTCGGCAACGCTCAATACTCGCCAGACACCATCCACCGTAGCTTTGAATACGAAGCTTGCTGGTGTGAATGCCAACTCCCTGCTAAGCGCAGTCAGCAATGTGAAGAACACGCTATCCGGGAATCTGGCGGCAAATACGAACCTGAATTTTGCTCTCTTGCCGGGCAACGATCTACCCAGAACCTTGAACGGTACGTTGAGCTTCAATCTGGCAAATGGCGAGTTGAAGAACGTCAACATTTTGAACGAGGTTTCGAAAGTAGCCAAGTTCTTGAATCCCGGACGTGCCGCCAGCTCGGGCAACAGCACCGCGCTCTCGAAACTGTCCGGCTCCTTCAATTTCCACAACGGAGAAGGCAACACCAATGATCTGGTTGCTGGTATTGAAGGCGGATCGATGTCAGCGAAGGGTTTGGTGAATCTGGCAAGTCAGGCTTTGAACCTCGACGTTAACGCCGTCTTGTCAAGCGGCACGTCTTCAGCAGTAGGAGGCAGCAATGTTGGCGGCTTCCTGAATACCGCGCTAGCCAATAACAAAGGGGAGCTGGTAGTTCCAGTAAAGGTGACAGGTACGTTCCAGCACCCTGTCGTTACCCCCGACACCAAGGCCATTGCTGAAATGAAGGTGAAGAATCTGTTGCCAACAAGCGGCAATCCGGCCGCAGGCATCGCTGGTTCTCTGCTTGGCGGTAAAAAAGCCGGTGGAGCGGCTGGGATCGTTGGTGGCCTGTTGGGCGGCGGACAGCAGCAACAGCAAAACAATGCTCAGCAACAGCAGCAACAACAGCAGCAAAAACCAAAGCCGGAAGATGCAGTTAAAGGTCTGCTGAAGGGTTTCGGTCACAAGAATCAATAGGCGAGGGCGCGCTCTAAGGCCGCACGGAGAAGTCCCAGATCAGTAACTGCAAGTCGTCGCTGGTTTCCGCATTTGAAAATTCCACCAGTGCGTACTCGCCGGGACTTAGGGGCTTCTCTGGCCACACTCGATAAAGATTCCATGAGAGTTGCTCGTCGAAAGCGGCCATTTGCTTTCGGTCTTCAAAAGCCTGCTTGGAAACAGGTTGAATCGAGATGTTCTCGACAATGCGCTGGCCCTTTTTCGGGGTTAACTGCAGTATCCCGAATCGGTCCTGCTTGGCAAGCCTGAGGAAGAAGTAGGGTCGGGATTCGTTGGTGATGGTTGTGGCATGATCGCCCTTGATGACGACCGATGCTCGGCCCGGCAAAAGAGGTACGGGCGAGATCATCTGCATTGCGCGCCGTTTCTTATCCGTAATTACTTCGAAGCTTGCCGACGGAACGGATTTGTAAATTCCGTCGGCTCCCTTCTCAGATTGGAGGTAAGCTCCCGCTTCCATTGGAACCGATGCAATCTCCCGCTGACGGGTCCGAACCGCCTGCTCTTCTTCTTCCTGCGCCTTGTCCTCTACCGATCGCGCGTCGCTCGTCTGCTTGCGCTCGCGCTCCGTTTTAGCAAAATCCACCAGCGACGCCGGAAGCTCTTCCCACTCGCCGCGCTCTGAGCTTAAGTAGCGAATGCGCTCGCCTTGGCGCTGGTATTCGCGTACTAGCTGAAAGTCGCCGGATTTCAGATATAACTTGAAGATCTCCGCGGCACAAAGCTGCCCGAAAACAAACAGCAGACACACGGCCACGAGCGCGCGCACATCCTCAGTGTAAATGGGAGACTCGACAGCGCTATTGCGGTTTTAAGGCTCGATCTGCTGAGCTACCCTTAAGAAAGCATGGCTTATATCGGAGAGGTTCTTGGCAACGCGGCCGCTATTGCTAAGGGAATGGGCATCACGCTGAGAGAGTTGGTCCAACCCACCGTCACCGAGGATTATCCCGACGCTCCAGCCGTATTACAGGAGCGTTTTCGCGGAGCTCACGTCTTGCAGCGGGACGAAAACGGCCTGGAGAAGTGCGTCGCATGCTTCTTATGTGCTGCTGCGTGTCCTGCTCAATGCATTTACATCGAAGCGGCAGAAAATGCGGATACCCACCGGATCAGTGGCGGCGAACGTTACGCTTCTATCTACAATATCGACTACAACCGCTGTATTTTCTGCGGCTATTGTGTAGAGGCCTGCCCCACGGATGCGATTACCCATGGCCACGGTTTTGAACTTGCCAGCTACAATACATCGTCATTGATTTACACCAAGGAGCAGATGCTGGTGCGTCTTCCTGAATCGGGCGCCACTCCCAGTCAGCACAACCCTGCACCGGCCGCCGCGGAGTCAAAACTGTAGACCGCCTCATCTTTCTTCTTCAACTAGCAACTACGCTGCCGTTGACTGGTTTGATTTGGTTCGTCCAGGTTGTTCACTATCCCTTATTTCCGTTTGTCCCCTCACCAGAATTTATACGCTACGCGATAGAACACCAGCGCCGGACAGGGTGGATCGCCGCGCCACTCATGTTAGTGGAACTGATTACTTCTGCTTCCATGCTGCTTGCTCAGAATCGTTTGCAAGTAATAACAGCGGGTGAGGCCTCTTTAGGATTACTGCTGACAGCGCTTGTCTGGCTCTCTACGTTCCTTTTGCAGGTTCCACTGCACGCCCGGCTTCCAACTGACAGTCAACCAGGTGTGACATCTCTTCGACTTGTCCGCTTGAATTGGATCAGGACGATTCTATGGTCGTTCCGATCCGCTTTGTTGCTTGCCTGGCTCGACCAGATCATCCGCCTAGCGGCACAATCAAAATCGGCGTTGTCGTAGGCGCGCTCGATCCACCTTCCGGTTCGACAGATACCGCAACCGCTTTCGACCCTGCCTCAACCGCATCATGCGAGATCCGTATCGACTCGTGATTGGCGTCAGCCTGGAATAATCCGGCGGAGCGAGGGGCACCACTTGCCGGGATCAACCACAACTGGAATGTTCGGCCGCTTGCAATCGGTGGCAGCGCGGACGCAACGAACACCAACCCTTGTTCGCGGTTGACAAACACCCGGCCATGAGCCTCGGCCGCGCGGCCAAATTGGATTGTCCGTGTATCGGAGCGGCTCAAGGCTTTGAGCGTCGCGGCCAACTGTTGACGGTCCTCGTCAGCCTGAAGGTAACGAACTCTCCAGGATGACGACCGATAGCCGAAGAACAACGTTGTGACAAGTAGTGCGGCGGCGGCCGTGAGCCACAAATAAGAGAGCGACGCCGACCGGCGCGGCATTACGGCGACCTGGTTCGATTTCTGATCAGCGCCGATTGATTGCAGGACCTTCGCCCGCAACTCCGGCCGCGGCGCCACTTGTTCCGCGGTTGACGCTAGTCCGGCCAGCGCCGCCAGAGATACTTTCAGGCGCGCCTGGCAATGCTCGCACCCGGATTCCAGATGCGCCCGGATCTCATCCGCTGCTTCCGTCTCCAGCAGGTCAAGCGCGAAAAGCTCGTACAACTCGTCTAGCTCGGGATGCGTCATCACCGCACCTCCTTTGACGAGCGCAGCTGCGGGTCGATAGTCCACCGCAGATGTTGTAACGCGGAACGTGTCCAGCTTTTTACAGTGCCAAGCGGTTCATCCAAGCGCGTTGCGATTTCACTCTGTGAGTAGCCTTCAAAGTAGGCCAGTTCCAGAACACGCCTTTGATTCGTGTTCAGCTGCTCGAAGGCCTCCCTCACGGCACGATGCTGATCAATGCTGTTCTCAAGGCCCTGCGATTGCCGCAACTGCTCCTGCGCGGCTCCGATTGGCTGGAGCTTTGTGTGGAATCGAGCATGCGCGGATCGTACATAATCGATACCCATATTTCTCGCAATCGAGATGACCCAGACGCCTAAAGATCCACGCGACTGATCGTAATCTTCGGCCCGGTTCCACACGCGCAGGAACAGCTCTTGTACCAGATCTTCGGCTACGCTGCGATCTTTGGTGATGCGTAGGAAGAGGGAGAACACGAGCACCGAGAAGCGGTCATAGATCGCCGCAATCGCCTCCGGCTTGCGTTCACGTAGCTGGTCAGCTAACTCCGAATCGCTTTCCGAGGCAATCACGCAGCCGCAAACTCCAGACCCGATCTTTCCATTCTGATTGCAAGCGCGGGCGCTACAAAGTTTGAACGCCTCACCTGTTCTCTAGACTCGCCGCTACCTGTTCCTGGTGCACACATTCCCACTTCGAATTCTACCCTTTGGTACTAAACCGTTTTCTGCATCCGATTGTATGTTGCGCTACGAATTATCGTGTTTCGCTCAATCCGCTTGTCGCTGATCCGCGTACCCTCGACGGACGCCGCCCACATCTTCGAGCAAGTCCGGGAGAGATCATTTCGAAATGAAACTAAGTGCAAGAAGCCTTTTCGTAGCAATCGGTGCTATGTGTGCAATCACGTTTGCAGCCAGCCCTTTGAACGCCGATTCTTTTACTCAAACTGGTACATTTACTGCTGACAACTCGGTTTTTACCTACAACTTTAATATTGCCGCCGCCACGGCGGTGAATATTTACACTACATCGTACGGCGGAGGCGTTAACGCAGACGGCAGCACGACAGCGGCAGGCGGGTTTGTCCCAAATCTGACGCTGTTCAGCGGATCCGGGCAAGTGCTCGCCAACAATGGCGCAGGCGCCACACCCTCTCCGTTTGCTGGTCGTGATTCCGCCACTGGCCGCTATGATGACGCCTATCTTAGTCTGAGCTTGGCTGCCGGGGCTTACACGCTCACCTTAAGCGAGTTCCCCAATGTTGCCATCGGCAATCTCGCTGATGGATTTCTCTTCTCCTCCGATCCCCATGCCACCGGTAACGCGTGCGGCAGTCCAACTGGTTCGTTTCTCGAAGCCGACCAGAGCCCTTGCGTACAGCGTACAAGCGCGTACACGGTGAATGTTGCTTCCACTCCTGAGCCCGCCACGGCACTCCTGCTTCTCCCGGCGATTGGCTGCATTCTCGCCTTCCGGAAGCGCTTCGCCTCTGGCTTACGTTCCTAATTGTCCACCCTCAAACCTACGTATCTGTTAACGGAGAACCCCAAATTAAATGGCAAAAAGTATTATTCCTGAAGTGATTGAATCGGCCTCCAATCGGCGCAGTTTCGTTCGCAAAATCGGTATAGCAGGCGCTGCCGCCGGAGCAATGGCGACGCTTGGTTCCCAGCCCGCAAACGCCCAGACAGCAACAGACGTCGAAGTGTTGAATTTCGCGCTCAATCTGGAGTACCTCGAAGCAGAGTTTTACTCCTACGCCACAGCCGGCTTGGCAATCACCGCCTTCGGTCTTGGCATCAATGGCGTCGCGAACCCCGGCAACGCTGCTTCTGGCGGTGTTACATCGGGCGGTGCTGCCGTTGCCTTCTCGAACGACCTGGTGTTTAGCAAAGAAGTGGCTTTGAAGATCGCCGCGGACGAGCGAGCTCACGTTGCTCTACTGCGTACCGCTCTTGGCAGCGCCGCGATCGCCAAGCCTGATATCAACTTGAACGCTCTGGGCTTCGGTTTTGGAAGCCAGAACGAGTTTTTGAAGCTTGCCCGAATTTTTGAGGACATTGGGGTCACGGCTTACGGCGGCGCCGCCACACTTCTCTCTGCCCCTGTGCTTGCTACAGCGGCGAAGATTCTCGTTGCCGAGTCACAACACGTGGCCAATATTCGGCTCCAGATCGCGCGACTAAATATCTCCACCGCGCCGCCCCTGGATGGTGTTGACATCCTTCCGCCCCCTTCGCTGGCCAATCAGTTTTTCTCACTCGATGCCCAGGGCTTGTCCGCGGTTCGCACTCCTGGTCAAGTGCTCGCCTTAGCCTACGGCGCACCCAATGCACCCGCAGGTGGCTTCTTCCCGAAAGGTGTAAACGGCTTCTTCACAACCAGCAGCGCTTCCGCATAACTAACCGTGGTTTCTCTGGGTGCGGCTCTTCGCTGCACCCAGAGAGCTTTTCACGCCCCCAGCAGTTTTGCTGCGTCCCGCGCGAAATAGGTCACCACAAAATCAGCGCCTGCCCGGCGTATCGATGTGAGTGATTCCAGAATGGCTCGGTCTAAGTCAAGCCACCCTCTCTGTGAAGCCGCGATTACCATGCTGAACTCGCCGCTTACCTGATATGCACCGATCGGAACATCAAATCGGTCGCGAGCTTGGCGTACGATGTCGAGGTATCCAAGAGCTGGCTTGATAAGAATCATGTCAGCGCCTTCTTCTAAATCGAGTTCAATCTCGCGCATGGCTTCCCTGCCATTCGCAGGATCCATCTGGTAAGTTCGGCGATCCCCGAACTGCGGAGTGGATTCGGCTGCTTCGCGAAATGGACCATAATACGCAGACGCATACTTAGCCGCGTACGACAAGATTGGCGTGTCGTGCTTGCCTGCCGCGTCTAAAGCTTTTCGAATAGCGGCCACCCGCCCGTCCATCATGTCGCTCGGTGCAACGATATCCGCACCTTGCACCGCATGAGATAGAGCCGTCTTTGACAGCCACTCCAGTGTTCGGTCATTCAAAACGTCATTGCCTTCTACATATCCGCAATGGCCGTGGCTGGTAAATTCGCAATTACAGACATCCGTGATCACCAGCAGCTGGGGATGTTCGATCTTCAACGCGCGTATGGCCTGCTGCACGACGCCATCAGGATCATAGGCTCCGGAAGCTTGTTCATCCTTTTCCGCCGGAATTCCAAACAGCAGCACACCACCCAAGCCGTGCGCCACAACACTCTCTGCTTCGCGAACCAATTCATCCACCGAAAGCTGTGCGTTGCCGGGCATAGAGCTGATGGCACGCCTCACGCCTTCTCCCGGGCAGACAAAAAACGGCAGGATAAATTGTGATGGCGCCAGGGAGGTCTCACGCACCAGATTTCGGATGTGTGTCGTACCGCGAAGCCGCCGCGGGCGATGAATTGGGAATGACATGCTGAACACTTCTATTGTCCGTCCTTGCTCGCAATGCACGCTTGTTATAACTCAATGCATGGAGCAAGCCGCGGCGCGAGCGACACGACGGTGGCTGATTCACGGACGAGTGCAAGGAGTGGGCTTCCGCTACTTCGTACAAAATCGAGCGGCCACGCTAAACCTGGATGGGTGGGTTCGGAATCTGGCCGACGGCGAAGTAGAGGTGGAAGCGACTGGCTCCGGCACTGCCCTCGATCAACTTGCGGCCGCTTTGCACGCTGGCCCTCCCCACTCGGAGGTGCGCCGCGTGCATGCAGTTGAAGCCGAAGCTGCGCCTACTTCCGCGCGAGGCTTTTACATCCGTTAGAAGATTCTGGTCTGCCGCGACAAGCTACCAAAATTGCCGATGTTGGCGAGCGAAAACGAAAACAGGTATTGGTTCTCGTTACGTATTCCAAGATTGTACTGGCGCACCTGCAAGCTGAATCCGCAGCAATCGGTGTTATACGAAGTTTGGTAGAAGCTGAAGATCCTTCGATTCAGTATCACGTCGTAGTAGAAAATTGCTGCCGCGTTCACACCTTTTCCATTTGTACTTCCCCAACCGCCGCCAAAGTTGATTTGGTTTGTAGCGGGTACTTGAATGGGATCCGTGGTTATCGATTGATCGCCAAAGCTTCCAAAGAGCTTGTTACGCCGAAAAGTGGCAGCTACGTTGTGATCGATGAATCGACTGAGCTTGGGATCGTACTCAGAACGCCAATCGAGAGAGAAAAAGGCGCTGGGGGTAATGGTCAGCGTCGAAGAAATCGGAGAATATAAGCGCCGTCCATCCAGGAACGCGTAGGGAGAAAATTCCTCGCTGGCGAAAACCACGTTGCGTTGATTCGGCAACACCGCACCCCCAAAGGTAGGGTCGAAATACCGGGCGTAAGCCACGCGCCACTTGACGATCTCGTTTGCCTGTCCGCTTTTATTCTTACGCAGAATCCGGTTTGTCACTCCCAAAGTGACTTGGTTTGTATTTGAAAGAATATCGCGCGTGTCGATACGAATCACGCGATTGAAATCTGCCAGACCGGTGACGTACTCGTATTTGGCGTCGGCTTCGATTACATGCTTCACCTTGGACCCTAGATGTAGCCACTTCGGAGGGATGTAGATTTTCTCGAGAGATGGCGTCCTGAAATCCACGGCGGCATCGGCATTCTTTCGCCACAGGGACCCACCGCCTAGCGTGACGTTATAGATCAGCGACGGTGTCAAGGTCTGATTTGTGCGATAGGACTCGCTGTAACTGGTCGACCCGACCGCAATGCTAGGAATTAACGAAAAGCCCTTCCAGGAGAATGCCGTATACATACGCGGCTCGACGTCAGCTCGTGAGAACGCTCCTGAAGACTGGCTGCGGGGACGTCCATAACGCACGTCGACGGCTCCTGTTGGGTCTGAACGCGTTTCCACGTTGGCACTGCCTTCGACCGACCACCACAAAGGCACGCCGCTCCTCCACAGAGGCTGGTCGCGAGCAAGGAACTCGAGAGACGGCAGTTTTTGTACCACATCCCGGTCGGCGGGCTGGTTCAGAGGTGTGACGCTATTGAACAGCTGGTCGCGCTGAAACAGAATGTTCACTGTGTAGCGATCCTGCTTAAAGTGACGTTGCAGATCACCCGTGGAAAAGATCTCGTTGGTTACTGCGCTGGTAAGCGAGTAAGAAAAGGTCTGACGAAAAAGATAAGAGCTCAGATAGTTAAAATCCAGAAATCCGGTAAAGCCAAGGATATTGGTCCGGGCCGTTACCTCAAACTCAGTCCCTCCCTGCTTCACCCGAGACCCGTCTGCCTGACGTAATCCACCGTCGATGACGCTATAGAGATTGAAGTCGAAGTCGGATCGAGCGTTCGGTTTCCCTCGAAAGTCATATCGAATCGCCGGCCCGCGGCTCGTGTAATCCTGCACGAACCCCGTCATGTCATAGCTTCTGTTAATTGCCCAGTAATAGCCGCCGCCCACTACGTATCCATAACGCGAGCTGTTGCCGATACTCGGTGTCAGAAATCCGCTCTGCCTGTCTTTCTTCCCGAGTGGGCGATAGAAGTACGGCAGATAGAAGACCGGTATTCCCTTCAGAAGAAATACAGTGTTGCGCGCGATTGCCCGCTGACCCGGCACTACGTCGAAAACCGGCGAGCGGAAGCGCCACCAAGGTCTCTCCACCTGGCAATCTGTTAGAAACCCATGATGCAGGATGTAGCGGGTTTTGATTCTTTCCGCCCATTGCGCCTTGAAGTAAAAAGGATTGGTGGTAGTCAGGACCGCCGGACTAGCCACGATCTTGGCCGGCGAGGTCCCGCTAATCTCATAATATTTGCCCATCTGCGTCTCCAGGTTGTACTCGGCCCGGGAACAGTCCAGCTTTTCACCCGTGACAAAGTGCTCTAAATGCACATGCCCGCGCGCAAAAGCCCAGTTCGTGTCGGAGTTGTAGTCGATCTCGTCTGCGTTCACTTCGAAGTCCGATGTGACAATCCGGGCGTTCCTCCGCAGATAGCGCCAGGGACCGTTCGACTCCTCTTTATTGAGTGAGAAGAATCGTAAGACGTCCACCGGAGGCAAGTCTGTCCGTCGGGATTTCAGCCCTTGGGCGCGAGCGGAGTCCGATGCGAGTACTGCTGCTAGCACCACAAGCAAACAAATTTTTGAGAAATGTTCTAGACTTTGATTACGATTTTTGATAGGAAAGAAGCGAGTACATTCTTTTCTTGCATCTCGGAACGCTGGCGATTTTTTTTTAATGTAAACGAACACGGAATCTTTGTCTTGTGACCTGCCAACATTGCCAAACTTGGATTTTAGACGACGACCACCGCTGCCCGCGTTGCAACCGACGAGTTCGCGCGACCCCCGAACGAGTGCGTAGCACGGCCGGCTCCGCGGTTCTTTCCTATCCAGCAACCCGAGAGGCAACGGCTCCGGCAATCATCTGGGAAAATGCGCCCGCTAAGCACGATCTCACTCCACAGCCCGAGCGGCAGCAACCCGGGCTCTTTACAGAATCGGAGCTCAATCCTGCAAACGCCCGCATTATTCCTTTCGACTCGCTGACCTCGAAGGCCGAGCGCCAGATGATCTATGCCCGTGCTCAAGAGATTGTGCGGCCAGGGCCTATCGAGACGCAACAGGTCCAGCTAAAGCGTGCGCGACGTAAGCAAGTTTCTGACCACCAGACTAGCCTCGATCTCAAGCTGGAAGACATGGACGGGGACGATGCGGGAGATGCATCGCTCGCTCCTGGTTTATCCTCCAACATTACTTGCGATGTGGAAGTAGCCCCCATGGCTCTGCGTTTGCAGGCCGCAACGCTCGACTGCTTTGTGATTGCCATTCCAGTTGCCATCAGTGTCGCGCTCTATCGTCTGGCGGGCGGCGAATGGACGAACGATAAATACGCACTGCCCTATTTCGCCGCCGCCCTACTGACCGTTCCGGTTTTATATCGCCTGCTGTGGACCATATTGGGCCTCGACAGCCCAGGCATGCGTATGAATGGTCTTATACTGGTGAACTTCGACGGGAACCCGCCTTCCGAAGTGCGGCGCTACCTTCGTTTTTTCGGGGGCTTCCTCAGCGTCTTTGCCGCCGGCATTGGTCTCATATGGTCTTTGGTGGACGAGAACCGCCTCACTTGGCACGACCATATCTCAAGCACCTTTCCCGCGATCAGCGAGCCTGCTGCCGAAGACCTTTCGTAAGAGGAAGCCGTTAGCGGTCTGCTAGCCCTCCGTCGACAGCCATAATCTGCCCGGTAATGAAGCTGGGGGCATTCAGGAAAAACGCCACGGCTTCCGCAACTTCCTCCGGCTTTCCTCCCCGCAGCATCGGCGTTGCCTCTATCATTTTCTTGACGGATGGCGTGATGTCGCCTTCAAACGGAATCACACCCGGGGCGACACAGTTGACCATAACCTTCGGTGCCAACGCCTTGGCAAGAGCCCGGGTCATCATAATGACGCCTGCTTTCGAGGCACAATAATGCACGTGATCCGCCCACGGCCGCAACCCTCCCAGCGAGCCGATATTCACGATCCGCCCAACGCCGGCCGCTTGCATCTGCCGAGCCGCTTCCTGACAGCAGAAGAACGTCCCCTTCAAGTTCACCTGGTGTATAAAATCCCAATCAGCCTCAGTCATCTCGAGCGGATCGCGTTGTGTAAAACGGGCGGCATTGTTTACCAGGCCATCCAACGCTCCAAAACGTTCGCTCACCTCCGCGAACAAATTTCGGATGGCGGCCACTTGCGAGAGATCGGCCTGGAATATCGGGGCGCCGCCGCACTCGGCTGCTGTTGATTCCGCTTCCAACCGGGAACCGCCGTAATGGATTGCTACAGCAAAGCCCTGTTTACTAAGCTCAATCGCAATGACGCGCCCGATCCTTTTGGCCGCTCCCGTGACCAGTACCCTGCGCTTCGCACTCATCGGTCACGCAACGGCAGCCGCCGAAAACTCTGAAATGGCCGCCACCGACGCTTCCGAATCTCTCAAGGTGTGCGCAGCCGATACGAATCCCGCCTCATACTGCGATGGAGGAAAGTACACGCCACGCTCCAACAGGTGATGGAAAAACTGACGAAACGCACCGGTATCGCTATGCTTAGCTTCATCGAAATTCCGCACTGGGCCGGTTTGACAGAAGAACGTGAACATCGACCCTACCCGGTTCACCCTCATGCCGGCAGGGACGAAGGCCGTAAGAGCCTCACACGTCCGCGCGACCGCTTCGTAGATATCTGGATGCGCTTCTATGTAGAGGAGTGTCGCAATGCCCGCGCTGACGGCCAATGGATTACCGGATAACGTCCCCGCCTGGTAAACGGGCCCACTCGGTGCAACCAGGCGCATGATGTCGGCGCGGCCACCATAAGCGGCCAATGGTAGACCGCCGCCCAGGATCTTGCCCAGAGTTGTTAGATCCGGCTGGATGCCGTAGATCTCCTGCGCACCACCGCGCGCCAGACGGAAGCCCGTCATCACTTCATCGAAGATCAAGACCGCACCGTACCGCGAAGTCAAGCTGCGTAAACCCTCCAGAAATCCAGGTTCAGGCGGCACGCAGCCCATGTTGCCCGCTACAGGCTCCACAATCACAGCTGCGATCTTGTCGCCATGGTATTTGAACAGATCTTCCGTCTGGTCAAGGTCGTTAAAGGGAGCAGTGAGCGTCGTCCGGGCGAATGCTTCCGGTACTCCCGCCGTATCCGGCAAGCTCAATGTAGCGATCCCGGAACCTGCCTTTGCCAGGAGCGAATCGACGTGTCCGTGATAGCAGCCCTCGAACTTCACCACCAGGTCGCGACCAGTGTACCCGCGTGCCAGCCGGATCGCGCTCATACACGCCTCCGTGCCGGAGTTCACCAGCCTCACCATCTCCACCGACGGCACCGCGTCGATCACCAACTCGGCCAGCTCAATTTCTCTGCCGGTCGGGGCACCAAAACTGGTGCCTAACTCCAACGCTGCCGACAGGGCTTCTATCACCACGGGTGCCCGGTGACCTAAGAGGAAAGGCCCCCAGGAACATACGTAATCGATAAGCACGTTGCCATCAACGTCGGTGATGGTAGAGCCGGAAGCGCTCGCGATGAATCGCGGAACCCCGCCGACGCTGCGAAACGCTCGCACAGGCGAGTTCACCCCACCTGGAATGCTCGCTTGCGCACGCTCGAACAAGCGTTCTGATTGTCGAGTGCTCATACCCTGCCGGATGAGGTTAAACCTGTGTTTCGCCCAGAAGGATCTTGCGGAACAGAAAACTCATGAAGATCTCGTGCAGGGTTGTGTTCACGTTGCGCAGCAGCCGGGTTTTCAACTCCAGGTAAGGCTGCGTCCCGGCAAACAGATCCTGCATGATCTCGCAGAACTTTGGGCTGCGCTTCATAAAATCGATCATCCGGCCCGGCACGGCCCCAAACAGAATTGCTCCGCAAAACAGTCGCTTCGCCAGGCCGGCACTATAGGTAAGGTCCAGCCCGAAATCGCGGGAAATCATCTGACGATAGTTCTCCGCCTTGCGCGACGGTTCTCCGTCGGCCAGCAAGACCTGGCTTGCCAGGTCGCCCGATCTGATTGCGTAGTACAGGCCTTCGCCGGTGATCGGGTCGACCAGTCCGCCTGCATCGCCAACCGCAATCCAACCGTCTCCCGAGAGCCGGTTATTGCGCCACCCACGGCACTCGAGCGCCGGCAGCATGTGTCCGTAAAAGCGCGCATCTTTGCGAGAAATACCCTGCTCGTCCATGTAGCGTTCCAGCCGGGTTCTCAAACATTGAGCTGACTCGCTTTTTCCGCAAATACCGACCGAGAGGTGTCCCGCGCGCGGAAACACCCAGATGTAGCCCTCCAGGTTCGGAAGAAACTGAATGTCGATATGCGGCCGATCCACTGCGACCCAATAGCCGAGAGCGTACATCGTATCTTGCGCCGTGTACTGCGTACCGACGTCCCGCAGTGGATTGCGCGCTCCTGTCGCAATGACGCAATAGTCAGCGTCGATCTGCCCGGAGCGCGTTTTTATCTCCCACCCATGATCAACCCGATTCAGCCCAAGAACTCTTGTCTTCTCGATCTCAGCTCCGGCGCGCTCCGCCCGATCCAGCAACATACCATTCAGATCTTTGCGCGAGTAGATCACAAGCGGGTGTGTCAACGACATCGTGAACTTCCCTGCCCGGGGCGCCGACAGCGTTGTATCGGTCACCAGACGTTTCGGCGTGTCGTTATCCAGAAGATAGGGGTATTGAGAGTAACCCTTATACGTAATGCCACCGCCGCACGGCTTCTCCCATGCCAGCTTTTCGTCTAGAACAATTGTGCGAAGCCCTGCCCTTGCCAGACGTTCTGCCGCGGTAGCGCCGGCCGGACCGCCACCTAAGATTGCTACGGTCTTCATTGGGGTGTTGTCATTCAGGTGTTGCCCGCGAATCGTGATCGCCGGAACCTGACGGTAGCGAAGGATGTCCCGGCGGCAGACTCTCGCGGGTCGCGCCGTGAGGATTTACACCAGTCGAGCGTACCGGCTCAAGGACAATCCATTGCCCGTCGCGTGCCTCCAATGTATATCTCATGGACATGCCTTTAGCGACACTCGGATCTCCTTTAGGATGTATGGAGACAGTTGCATATGCGAGATTCTTCTGAAACGTCAGTGATGTTGTCGTGATATCCAGGTCTCGAACATCCAACCCGGCGTGGGTTTCGAGCCGCTTGGTAATAGCAGCCTGCACATTCGCCCGGGTTTTCATACTGTTTCCGCAGCCCATGCCCAAAGCGACAAGGCAACAAATTGCGGCGACTTTCAACGACACCCCCCAAGTATAACGATGCCTTTCATCACCCGATTCACTTACTTATGGTCAGGCCGATTATCACAGACGCTGACCGTTCTGATGTCTTCCGCCTCGTTTGTGTTCGCCTCCCCTTCTCTGCCTGCCGGGACCGAAATCGCGGTGCGCCTTCTCACGCCGGTCAGTACCACAGGTAAGAGCGGCTCACCGGTCCGCGCCATCGTCACCACTCCCGTTTATGTTGGCGAGAGTACCGCTCTCCTGGCAGGCGCAATTCTCAGCGGGAAGACGACCGATGTTCGCAGTTTTACGCCTGCCGATGGCAAGGCAGCTGAAACTCCTGCCACCCTGCGCCTCGACTTCAAGCGGATCGAATCCGGCAAATACAATGCAAAAGTCGCATGCGTGGTAAGCACCATAGACAATGCCAGGGAAACGGTGGATTCCACCGGTCTGATCGGCGGCATTCGTGCTTCCGAGACCTTCGGTTCGCAGATCGACCGGGGATTGGGAAAACTGAGCACCAAATACGGGGGTTTGGGCGAGCTGCTGTCATCCGTGAAGAGCACCATCGTGCAGCCGGTCGATCCTTCCATCGATTTGAAAGCCGGTGTCGACTTGACCGTGAAGCTCACGGCGCCCTTGCAATGGGATGCGCCAGTGTCGCGCCCGACCATCGCCGCCATAGCACCCGCCGACGCACTCGCGCAGCTTGCCACATCGCAACCCTTTCGCACAATGGCGCTTACCCCGCCCACCCCATCGGACATCACCAACCTGATGTTCATTGGTTCAGCCGAACGGCTTCAGAAGGCCTTTGACGATGCTGGCTGGTTTTCAGCCGCTGCCCTGAGCCAGAATTCGAAGATGGAGACGGCCCGGGCCATTATCGAGAACCGGGGTTACAAGGAGGCTCCCATGTCGGTCTTGACCCTGGCCGATAAACCTCCGGATCTCGCGCTCCAAAAACAGACCGACACCTTCGCGAAACGGCATCACATTCGCATCTGGAAGCGCCCGGACACCTTTAATGGCCAACCGGTTTGGGTGGCAGCTGCCACCCATGACATCAGCCTTGTATTTTCAAAGGAAAGCAGATCCTTTACCCACGGTATCGACCCTAATATCGACGGCGAGCGCTCCAAGGTAGTGAACGATCTCCTGTTTGCAAATGCGGTGCACGCTCTGGCTCTGGTCTCGCGTCCTGATATTCCTCCCAATGCTTCAAACGCCACCGGCGACCAGCTTATGACCGATGGCAAGATCGCTGTTCTGGAACTGAATCCGTGAGCTATCTGGAGAGCGATCGCCGCTATCGCTATCTGGACCCGTTTGTCACGCTTTTCGCTGTCATCCTGGTGATCTCTAACCTGATTGCACCGAAGTTTTTCGCCATCGGTCCCCTCCGCGTAAGCGCTGCCCAAATCCTGTTTCCAATTACTTACATCTTCGGCGACATCTTTACGGAAGTTTATGGCTACGGAGCATCGCGGCGCGCCATCTGGTATGGGTTCTTCTCGGCATTCATCCTGGTAGCGCTTAGCTGGCTGGCAGTCACGATTCCACCCGCGCCCGAGTACCACGATCAAGCTGCCTTCGCGACCATTTTCAAACCAGTGGGCCGGGTTGTTTTCGCAAGCTTGTTGGCCTATTGGTGCGGCGAATTTGCAAACTCCTTCACCATGGCGAAATTGAAACTGCTGACAGAGGGACGCCACCTTTGGACAAGAACAATCGGCTCAACCGTGGTGGGACAGGCCGTGGATACCACGGTCGTGATGTTCGCTGCCTTTTACGGGACGCGTCCCCTCGGCGTCATATGGAAACTGATTCTTTCCGGCTATCTGATCAAAGTCGTCTATGAAGTCCTAATGACGCCCGTGACGTACGGTATCATCAGCCGCTTAAAGCGGATTGAGGGTGTGGACCACTTCGATTACGAAACGAACTTCAGTCCGTTCTCGCGAAAGTAGCTTCACCCGCAATCAGCTTTACACGGTGGAAGAGCCTTGTTCGGCTACGGATGCTTATCGGGACGCTTTCGACTGTCGCCGCCGCGCTGTGTATCCGGCGGCCAATAGCCCGCTGAGCCCCAGAAGGCCCATCGTGGCGGGCTCCGGAGCGGCCGCGGGAGCACTCGAAACCGAATCGAATCCGGCACCGTTGCCCGGTGTCGTGTTCAAACTGATTACATCCTGAATGTCAATGAACGCGACCGGGATCGGAAACGACAGAAATGAGTTGGGGGAGGAAGGTACAACCGAGTGCGTTAAGGGAATGCCCAAGGTGCACTGGTTCGCAAACACATCACTCAGGCAAACGTTCTGGGTGATCTGTACGTTACCAAAAGGCGGATCAAGAGCCAGCGTTTCACCCAGAATCACCGGTGGCGGATCGACTGAATATCCAATCGTGTAGTTCGCGGAATCCGGCTTTAGATTGTCGAAAAGCTGAAACAGCGATGGAGATAGGAACGAGATCCCTGGAATCCCAGTCGCATTGTCTGGCGTGACGCTAACGGCGGATGGCGATGGGGGTGCCGTGGCGTTCGAGGGCGGAACCGCAGAGAACGAAAACCTGAGATATGTATAGTCACCAATCTGGCATCCGCCTGTACGATTAAGCGCAATGTAATCGGCAAGTGTCCCCGCAGTACAAGGCGCCGCCTGGCTCTGCGGAGCCGTGAATAGAGTTACAGCGAGTGCTGGCAGGATCGCACCCCTCAGGAACTGCAAGAAAGAGAGTCGCATGGTTTTTCGCCTTTCGAATGCGGACCATTGTAGCCAGCCCTTGCCGCATTTGTAAGTCGAATCAAAACTGAAAGTGCAAACCGATCGTACCTGAGGTACTACCCTGAAGCTGGCATTCGCTTTTATGACTCAGACCCTCCAGGGAAAAGTGGTTTTCGTTGTCGGTGCATCGAGCGGCATTGGTCGCAGTATGGCCCTGAGCTTTGCCCATCAGGGCTGCAATGTGATGGCGGTCGCTCGCCGCGCAGATCGTCTGGCCAGTCTTGCTGCTGAAGCAACTTCGCTTGGCCTCGCGCTCGAGATTGAAGTCTCAGACGCCACCGATGCACTTCAAATGGAAACCGCCGCTCGGGTCACATCGCAGCGCTGCGGACCCATTGACATCCTGGGCTTCGCCGCTGGAACCAATACGCCCGACCGCGCCATGTCCCGTTTGACGCCCCCGGTCTGGAATGAATCAATCAGCGTGAATCTAAACGCCGCCTACTACGCAACCGCCGCTGTTCTTCCCTCGATGCGAGCTCGCCGAAGCGGTTTGCTCCTCTACGTATCTTCCATTTCGGGCATCATCCCGGACGTCTCGGGCGCGGCCTATCAGGCCTCTAAACGAGGGCTCCTCGGCATGGCTCACGCCATTCGCGTGGAAGAAAGAGAGAACAACATTCGCACCTGCGTCATCTGCCCGGGCCTGGTCGACACCGAAATCCTGGAGAAGCGGCCGGTGAAGCCGACAGCCGAACAGCTCTCGAAAGCATTGCAGCCCGAAGACGTTGCTCAAATCTGCATTGCTGTTGCACAGCTGCCGGAACGCGCAACCGTACCCGAACTTCAGCTGCTGCCGACACTTCTGTGAAGTTACTCCTGACAATGTGCCGTACGACCCGACGCTTGTAACATGGCTGTATTGCACGGCACCGAGCAGTCTGTTAGCCTACACGTAAACATGAGCTTAACTCGCCGAAAGTCGTTAACCGCGTTGCTCGATCAGGCATCGACTAGCGGCTTAAAGCGAACTTTGACCGCGCAGAACCTGGTTGCACTTGGCATTGGCGCATTGATTGGCGCTGGATTGTTCGTACGTACCGCCGCTGCCTCGGCCGAGGCCGCCGGCCCTGCGGTGACGCTGTCGTTTATCGTAGCTGCGATCGGTTGCGCCTTTGCCGGATTGTGCTATGCGGAATTTGCCTCGATGATTCCAATCGCAGGCAGTGCGTACACCTACGCTTACACCACCATGGGCGAGTTGACAGCCTGGATCATCGGCTGGGCCCTCATTCTCGAGTACGCGTTGGGAGCGACGACGGTCTCGATCGCATGGAGCGAATACTTGAACAACCTGCTGGGGGGCAGGATCCCGTTCGAGTGGTGCCACTCTCCGTTGGAAGTCTCGCAGTCCGGCGTGCATGGCGTCCTGAATTTGCCGGCCATCGTGATTCTTGTGCTGCTGACCATGCTGCTGATCAAAGGGACGCAGGAATCGTCTACAGTCAATACCATCTTTGTTGCCATCAAGTTGAGCATCGTCGTTGCGTTTATCGCTCTCGGCTGGCATTTCATCAATCCGGCTAACTACCATCCGTTCTTCGTGTCGGCCGATCTTCCCCACCACGAGGGCACATTTAAGCACGGATGGGGTGGTGTTCTGGGCGGCGCCGGTATTGTCTTCTTCGCTTTTATTGGCTTCGATGCGATTTCAACGGCAGCCCAGGAAACGAAAAACCCAAGCAAAGATATGCCGATTGGCATCCTCGGCTCACTCGCTATTTGCACGCTGCTCTATGTCACGTTTGGCCATGTGCTCACCGGCGTGTGCAACTGGAAGGAATTCGCGATAGCCGGTAAGGAGGCCTCAGTTGCTTACGCTGTTCAGCACTACATGCCCGGCTACGGTTGGCTGGCAACGGCCATCACCGTCGCTATTCTGGCCGGGTTTACATCCGTCATCATGGTGATGCTGCTGGGGCAAAGCAGGGTGTTCTTCTCCATGGCCAATGACGGTTTGTTACCGCGTCTATTCTCCGACTTGCATCCGACATTCTGCACGCCGTACAAATGCAACCTGGTCCTACTGCTTCTGGTGGGTCCGCTAGGCGCTCTGTTGCCAGGGTCGCTCGCTGGAGATTTGACCTCGTTTGGCACGCTATTCGCTTTTGTTCTAGTCTGCGTCGGGATTATCATCATGCGGCGTGCGTCACCGGAGATTCCGCGTCCCTTCCGCACTCCCCTGGTACCACTCGTGCCGATCCTCGGCGTTTTGGTTTGCGGCGGAATGATTGTCGCGCTGGATCGCTTTACGCAAATCACCGCCTTTGGCTGGATGCTAATCGGTCTTGCCGTTTATTTCCTCTATAGCCGCTCTCACAGCCGCCTCAGCGGCACACCAGCGGATGCGCCATCGCTCGCTCCTTCTCATTCTTCGTGAAGCGATTCTGTCTCGGTGCCACGGCCGTTGCCGGCCTTCTTGCCTCTGGTGTATGGGCCGAGGCACCCCGCAGGCCGATCACTTTAAGTAATGTCAAGCTGATCGACGGGACCGGGAAGCCCGCCCGCGATCACGTCACCATTGAGATAAGGCAGGATAAGATTGTGTCCATTCGGTCATCAGGCATGGCCGCAACATCGACTCGCACCGTTATACCTGGCTTGATCAATGCCCACGGCCACGTTGGCTTAGTAGAGGGCACGTCAGTGGGCTCATCGAATTTTACAGGTGTCAACCTGGTCCGCCAACTCTCTCAATATGAGCGTTACGGCGTGACGACGGTGATGGCCCTGGGCATGTGCAAGGACTCCGTTTACAGCTTTCGTTCGGAACAAGGACACGGGAATGAGCCTGGATCCACTCTGCTGACAGCCGGACGCGGCATCGGTGTTCCCGATGGATATCCGCCCGTCAAAGTCTCCAAAGATCAGATCTATCGCCCCAAGACTCCGGAACAGGCGCGCGCCGCCGTTCAGGAGATGGCCGCCCATTCTCCGAATCTCATTAAAATCTGGGTAGATGACGGCCTGGGTAAGTTCCCTAAGATGTCTCCGGATATTTATAAAGCGGTGATCGAGGAGGCACACCGGGCAAACCTCAAAGTGGCCGCTCATGTTTTTTATCAGGAGGATGCCCGGCGACTGATTGAAAACGGCATCGACATCCTGGCTCATAGCGTTCGCGATCGAGTGCTTGATGCCGATACAGTGAGTCTCATTCGCAGCCACAACACCGGTTACATCGCAACGTTGCAGTTAGAAGAGTCTTTCTATGTATTTGGTGAAGGGCCGCCCTGGTTGAGCATGCCTTTTTTCCGCAACGCTGTCTCCGACCGTCTGCTGAATTTTTTAGAAGATGAACGCAAGACTGATGTCGGCCCGCACCGCAGCGCTTATCTTTCCGCTGCCACGAACGTGCGTAAGTTGCACGCCGTTGGCATTCCCGTTGCTTTTGGCACCGACTCGGGAGCGAATCCGTACCGGATTCCGGGGTGGGCCGAGCACCGCGAATTGCAACTCCTTGTTGAAGCCGGGCTCTCCCCGATTGAGGCTATTCACGCGGCAACCGGCCTCAATGCCAGGTTGCTCGGTCTCGCAGATAAGACCGGTACCGTGGAGGTAGGTAAAGCTGCCGACCTCATTTTGCTCCGCTCAGACCCCTCGACGAACATCCAAGCGACGCAACAGCTTGAAGCTGTATTTCACAACGGCCGCAAAGTCGAATCTGTGGTGAGTCTCCATTAACGAATTGCACGTCGACACGTAGCTTGTTGAGCCGCCACGGGCGCCCAGTACGCCTTCGCCCGTGCGAGAGCCGATTAAAAGCGGATGCCGGTGGTCAGGGCCAGCGTTTGCAGCCATAGACTGGTGCGCGTATTGCTGTACTCGCCCGCAAGCAAACCGCTGGTTCCCACGGACGCCGTCCGAGGCAGATTTGCCTGGTAAGCAAGCTGTACGCGATAGCGGTTTTTCTGGTACGCGACGCCTCCGGAAAGTGCATCGCTCATGATGGCTGCGGTAAGCGGAGTCAGAGTGCTCGAGGGTACGGGGCTGTTCGAATGGGAATAAGCGCCTTGCACGACGAAATACTCGCCTACGGTCCTCTCAGCGCCGGCTCTTATCGTGAACTGATCCTTCCAGTGGAGCGGAACAGCGTCGTTCAAAGACGTCGAGTTCAGGATGGTATTCAGCAGAACGTTATCGCCCCGCGTCAAGTGTACCGGTAAGGTGGTAAAAGCATTGTTCCAGTTCAGCCAGTCCTCTTGCAGATAAGTGCGCAGACGATTTGTGGCACGAAACGCCAGGCTTAAGGAAGCCGACTGCGGGAACACGTTGTCCACTTCGGCCCGGTAATGAAAGTTCGAAGCATAGGGCAGGCCAAGAGCCGCAAACTGGGCATACGCGTCACCACTGGCTCGCCCGGTAGATACAACCGTTGTTCGGGTCTTATACGACGCACCGATTTCCAGCCGGCTTGTCGGCCGGGCAAGAATACCGACTGTTCCGTTGTATCCGACTCCTGAAGTGTGCAAACGCAAAAGCGTCTTGAGGCCGGCAAGAGTTGGATTGAGTTGAAAGATATAGGGCGTGTTGAGCGTGTTGAGATTTTCGACGACACCGAACGATGCGCCCACTGCAAGGCGGCGTGATAGTTCAAAGCCCACCCCTGCTGAGGATTGGATGGCTAGAAAAGCCGACTTGCTGGTTTGCAACCCGTATGTTGCGCCCGCAGTGCCCGGCGAATCCTGATACGACCAGCGATCAGCCAGCAACGACACCGGGAACACGCCTGCTCCAACGCTCAGCCTGGTGCGCGGAATGTGCATGCTGAAGCCGGTAGAACCTGCCACACCAGCATTGCTATCCAGATGGCCCGGCGTGGGAGAGGAGTTCCGGAATGTGCCGCCAGCAAGGACACCAATGCCCGTTAGCTCAAAATAGGGCCGGCCCGCAGATGTGAGAAGCGCTGGATTCGAGGCAAGCGCGTCAGTCGGTCCGACAGAGCCCAGGTAGATGCCTCCGAGCGCAATGGTTTGAGCCGTGGTCGCGCTCCCATATACATCTGCAGCGTGAAGAGTGGTTACGACAGCACACGTTAACGCGAAAGAAGTGACTAGACGTTTCATAACTGTATTAAGGTAAGCGGCCTTTCACAACGGTCGTTTTCCTTAGATCTAGTTAGTAACAAGAGACTTTTCTCTCTGCAGAGTCGCCCGCGAGATCCGGTCCACTTCGCTAAGAGATTCCTGAAGTGAGGCGAGATCGCGAAATGACTGGTCACACTCAGCTCCCGATTGCTCTAAGGCTTCCACGCAGATTGAATCGAGGGCGTCAGGTGTATCCTTTCGCATGATTTCAAACACAACTTCGCGCGGCAAAGCATCGCGATAAGGGCGCTTCGCAGCAAGCGCATCAAAGATGTCGGAGACAACGAGAATGCGGGATTCAAGCGATAGTTGCTCAGCCGGCAGGCCGCGGTGATATCCTTTTCCGTTCAACTTCTCGTGATGAGAGGCGGCTACCTCGGTCAACTCTTCAAATCCTCTCACCCGCCTCAGAATGTTCCAGGTGTGAGCCGGGTGCATGCGCAATATCTGCCATTCCGCATCGTCGGGTTTCCCGGGTTTTTCAAGAATGGCGTTCGAGACCGCCATCTTCCCGAGATCGTGAAGCAACGCCGCATGCCGAAGGAAGAGAACTCGCTCGGCAGGCAGCTCTAACTTCTTCGCGATCGTCACGGCAGTGTTCGCCACACCGTTGGAATGGTTGAAGGTGAAGGGCGACTTGCCGTCAACGATCTGCGCAAATGCCTGGCAGACGGCATCCAGGCTGACGTCGCCTTCCGACATCATCAGCTGGCCAGGTTCGAAAGAGAGCGCCAACGTCATGGGCTCCTCCGTGTCCAGGCCGCACCAAAGCTGATTGCGTTTGGCCAGGGACCGCGCCGCCCGAACCACATCCGGATCAAACCATGTCTTACTTCTTTGGGCTGCCACTTCGAGCGCTCTCTGGGCGCTTACGTCGATGAAAAAAACATCGAGCGTCTGGGCCAGTAGCATGATGCGCGAGCTGAGCGGGACTTGATGGCGGCGTAATCCATCGGGATTGCCACTGCCATCCCAATGCTCGTCAAGCCCGGCAATCCCTTCCGCC
Source organism: Amazona versicolor (assembly GCA_034782995.1). Lineage (NCBI taxonomy): Eukaryota > Metazoa > Chordata > Aves > Psittaciformes > Psittacidae > Amazona > Amazona versicolor. Next base: position 80,452 of record JAVHMZ010026689.1, on the reverse strand, counting down.
GTCGCCTCCGGCAATCCCATCAGCCGAGCGAGCGTAGCGCCGCGCTCGCAACGAATCGCTGTCACCTCACGAGCATGCTGCTTCTGTTGCGACGCAACGTGAAGAATGGCGCGCATACGCTCCACAAAGGGACGGCCCGGCGCCACATGGGTTAGCGCATATTGCAGACTTTCCCAGCTGAGCTTGGTCCAGTCGTTCTTCTTGACGTCCCGCTTGGCGGCGATGTCGTCGGATCCAAGCGCATGATGAATTTTCGATGCATTGCTGCTGCATCCGGCATCCTTCAGCAGCAGCGCATAAAACAGGCTGTCCATCTGCGCCACCGGAACCTGCAGCTCAGCCGCCAGGCGCATGCCCAGAATGCAAGTGCGCACGGAATGCCACTGCGTTGCACCTGATCCAAGGTCGAGTGCCTGCGAGAGTGCGGATACAACCTCCGCAACACGCAATGTGCTCGGCACTCCTCTGGGCGCAAGGGGATCGAGTGAGGGAAGACTACTCACACGTTCATATCGGAGGCGCGGAAGGAGGAGTTTAGTCGCAATTACGGGGTCAAAGCCGATTCACTTTGTCTTCGCCATGCCCGGGCAGATCCTGTTGAGCAGGTAATGATGAAGATTGGCCTCCGCTCAACCGCCATTTGACGATCTCTTCCGCACGGCCCTGAACGCTCTAATCGTGTGCCGTCGCGATGTGCGCCGCTTTCGCCGGAACGCTCTCCCGCCGGACCTCTTGGAGGAACTCCTGCGGTTCGCCTCGCAAGCACCGTCCGTGGGCTTTAGCCAGCCCTGGCGCTGGGTCATTGTAAATTCGCCGGAGCGGCGCGCCGCCATTGAAGAAAACTTCCGAGTCTCGAATCGCGAAGCGCTGGGAGACTTTGCCGGTGACCGGGCAGCCGCCTACGCACGCCTCAAACTGGCAGGTTTAGCGGAAGCTCCGGTGCACTTGGCAGTTTTCATCGACGCCGCTACCACAACAGGAAGCGGTCTGGGACGGCGCACGATGTCAGAGACGCTGCAGTATTCAGCTGTCTGTGCCATCCATACGCTATGGCTGCTTGCCCGCGCCCATGGCGTCGGGTTAGGTTGGGTCTCCATCCTGGCTCCGGCACAGGTGAAGGCTATCCTTGACGTCCCACCCTCTTGGGAACTGATCGCCTATCTGTGTCTCGGTTATCCAGAGCAGGAGTTGGACCGGCCGGAACTCGAGAGCGAGGGTTGGGCTTGCCGCGAACGTTTCGAAGACACGCGATTGCTTCGATAAAGTCGACTCTTTTGAGGACGAGTGATCAACGACGAACAGCAGGATATCGATGGCATGCTGAAGTCGAAGGGTTCTCAGAGAGCGCTAAATCAAGATCAGGATCCGTTTAGCTATCCGCTAGATATTGATGAACCAAATGGATGCTGATCGCGCCCTCTCCCACGGCAGAGGCGACACGCTTTACGTTACCCGCTCGCACGTCACCGACAGCAAAGACTCCCGGCAGACTCGTTTCTAACATCTGCGGAGCGCGGTTGAGCGGCCAATGCGCCGCTCCATGGTCCGCAGCGCCATCTTCCACGTCACGACCGGTAAGGATAAAACCCTTCTCGTCCAGCGCCAGGCAGCCCTTTAGCCATTCGGTCCTGGGCGAAGCGCCCGTCATGATAAACAGATGCCTCACCGGGTGAGTCGAAACTTCGCCGGAGCTCTTGTCCTGCCACGTCAGCCGCTCGAGATCGTCGTCTCCCTCTAGAGCAGTAATTTCGGTGGCGTAGTGTAGTTCAACCTGCGGATTCTCTGTCAGCCGTTGAATCAGATAACGGGACATGGTGCTGCGCAGTTCGCGTCCGCGTACCAGCATGTGCACCTTCTTCGCTGTTTGCGAGAGAAAGGCTGCTGCCTGACCGGCGGAGTTCCCACCGCCAACTACCGCAACTTCATCGCTCTCGCACAACTGCGACTCAATATAGGTGGCGCCGTAATAGATCCCTTTTCCTTCGAAGCGCTCCAGGTTATCTAGTGCCGGCTTCTTGTACTGGGCGCCGGTCGCGATGACGATGGCCTTGGCGGTCAGGGTTTCACCGCTTTCCAGTTCGAGCCGATAAGGATGTTGTTCACAGAAAAGCCTGGAGACAGATCGCGCCACCACCATCTGCGCTCCAAATTTCTGCGCTTGATCGGTGGCTCGAACGGCCAGCTCCATTCCGGATATGCCCGTGGGAAATCCCAGATAGTTTTCAATCTTCGAACTGGAACCTGCCTGTCCGCCAGGTGCGGCAGTCTCCACTACCAGAACGTCCAGTCCTTCCGAAGCGCCGTAGACGGCAGCCGCCAGACCAGCGGGTCCGGCGCCCGCGATCACGACATCATAGACCTGATCGCCATCCAGATCGGCATTCAGTCCCAGACAGCAGGCCACGTCCTGGATCGAAGGCCTTCGTAACACGGTCTCGCCGTTACATACCACGACCGGGATCTCCGACGGTTGAATGTGAAAACGATCGAGCAGGTCCTGGGAGGTACGATCCGAATCCAGGTCTACGAAATTATGCGGATGCCGATTCCGGCTGAGAAATTCGCGTAGCTGCAGCGTGAGGGCAGAGTGCCGGGAGCCCAGCAGGATGGCATTGCCGAATCCCCGGGTGATCAATTCGATACGGCGAAGAATAAAGGCTCGCAGAAGGATCTCGCTCAGTTCGGCATCCCGGGCTACCAAACCGCGAAGCGCCTCATTTGAGACTTCGATCACCTCGCCCGCCTCCGTGATTTGGCCCAGCACGAAGCAGCGCTGGCCCGAGATCATACTGATCTCACCAGTAAAGTGACCGGCCGTGTGAGTGGCCGCAATCTGTTTTGAATCCAACGCCGGTTGGAGGATCTCCATGCCTCCCGAGAGCAAAACAAAAAAAGGTACGTCTGTGTCGTTTGGCCGAAACAGGATCTCGCCTTGTTCCACGCGCCGCACTTTTCCTACCGCGCGAACTCGCTCGATCTGCGCCTCGTTGAGGACAGGGATCAGTTGAGTTTTCGCGTCGAGGTTGCTCAAGGCTGGAACCTTCGGCGTCTCGCTCATGCCATCGCCCTAGCGGCCACCGGTCAGGCCAAGTCGGGGGTCATCAGCGCTGGTGATTGTCATTTCATCCTCGTCCCCTGTCACAATACCCTCGCCATCGCGATTGCTCAGGCTTGTGTGCGCCGCCGCCACGCCGCCCGCACTGGAATCTACCGTGACATGCCCGGCAGGTCCGTCGTCCGAGGTTCTTTCGTTATCTGCGGTGCTCAGGGTACTTACCCGGGTATCGGAGTCTCCCAGTGCCACGGCGCCCGCCTCGTCCTGTTCGGTTGATGTCTCATCCACCACCTCGAATTCCATCGCCGTCTCAGAGTTGCGTATCGCATCTTCGAACTCATCGCGGCGGCCATCGACCACCACATACTCCCAGACTTCCGTGGATGCAACTCCCAGGAACGCATCGTCTTCATCGAGCGCCTCCTGGCTATGTTGCGCATCCGATTCCAGTCGCTCCACAAAATTCTTTTCCGCCACGACTCCATCAGCCAAGTAACCGTCGAGTTCCGACGATGGATCGATCACTGACTCGTTGCCGTCCGATTGAATACGTTTGGCAAACGCCACACGATAGGTCATATACGGTAGGATGCCGGCAGGGCCGATTCTGACACAAGCGGGCTGTACAGTTTCAAATCCGGGCACCTGGTCCCAAAATCGGGCGATTTTCGCAAGTCAACAGCGGTTCGAGGACCGGATTAATCCAATGCCCGTTCTAGTGGGGTTTGGTCGGTAGTTTGCATTTTTTTCGACCGGGAATGTATTCCATGAAAGAGATTTTCGGCAGCATCACTCAGGATTTCCGTTTCGCTTTGCGCCAGATGCGAAGGCGACGGTCATTTACCGTTACAGCGCTGCTGATTTTGTCTGTCGGTATCGGCAGTTCGACCGCCGTCTTCAGTGTCTTCTTTGAAGTGCTTTTGAAGCCGCCGCCCTACGCCGACGCGAAGAGTTTGCTGTTCCTGCATAACGTCTTTCCGAAGAGTCAGGTGGCTAACGCGGGAGTCTCGGGGTTCGACTATGCCGAGCTCAAGCGCCACCGGGAGTTGTTCGCTGATGCCGGAGTCTTCTACGAAAATCATTTGATCCTGACTGGCCACGGTAGCGCGCGACATCTGAACGTTGTCAACGCATCTGCTTCTTTATTCAACGTCCTCGGAGTTCAGCCCTCTTTCGGTCGTACGTTCTCTACATCGGAAGATCGCAGTGGGGCCGCTGGGACTGTCGTGCTGAGCGATGCTCTGTGGCACAGCGTATTCAGTGGCAACAAGCGGCTTCTGGGACAGTCCATTTTGCTGAATGGACTGCCCTACGTCGTGATCGGGGTCATGCCGCCGTCCTTCGAATTTCCATCCCGCGAGACACAGGTTTGGATACCCACCTCGTTTCGACCGGGCGAACTCACGTTCGTGGGCGGAAGGTCGGAAAAGTGGTTACAGATGGTCGCCAGACTGGCTCCTGGCACCGACCTAAACCGGGCGATTGCAGGCTTGCAGACGATTAGCATTGCTATCGGTAAGCAGTTCCCGAAGTATTATCCGCAGCAGGACGGCTGGCATTTCGGTGTCCGGAAGATTGTCGAAGAGCAGACGGAAGCCATTCGTCACTGGTTATACCTGGCGTTCGGCGCTGTTCTCTCCGTGTTAGTTGTCGCCTGCATCAACGTCAGCGGCCTGCTGCTGATCGAGGGCAACGCACGTGCCAGCGAGATTGCCGTCCGAAGAGCGTCAGGCGCAACCGGGCGCCGCATCGTTCTACAGATGCTTACCGAAAGCGGAGTCATGGTGCTTTGCGGCTGCCTCATTGGCCTCCTGTTCTCGGTGTGGATTATTCACCTCGTGAATATCTATGGTCCGCTCGCCCGTCCGATTCCAACGCGCGTCGAAAGCTGGGCCTTTACCTTGCTGATCGCCGTAGTCAGCACCTTCCTCGTTGGGTTGATTCCGTCGTTACAAAACGCGACCCTGTCGGTGGAGCAGACACTACGAAGTGGCGCTACCCGTACAGCAACGCGCGGCGGCATTACTCGCTACATCGTGGTCGGCCTGCAGATCGCCTTCGCTTTCGTGCTGCTGTTCACCGGCATTCAACTGGGCCGCAGCTTTCTGAATCTTACCCGCGTCGATCCCGGCTTCTCCCGCGCAAATATCTGGACCGGCGCAATCACTTTACCCGCTCACCGCTACGTTGCTAACCAGAGCTGGAACACCAGCTTCTTCGTGCCCTTACTCCAAAAGATTCGACAAATACCGGGAGTTCAGGCCGCCTCCGGCGTCAATGCCCTGCCCTTCAATCCATCTGGCGTATGGACCGAAGAGTTCCGCATGCCTGGCATGCCCGCTATGCAGCCCCGTCCCGAAGCGCAGATCGGTCTCGTGTTTCCCGGCTACTTCGAAACCATCGGCATTCCCGTTCTGAAAGGCCGCACCTTTGCCGATAACGACAAGGCAGGAGCGCAGCCGGTGGCTGTGATCGATGAGCGGCTGATGCGCCGCTATTTTCGCGATGAGAACCCCGTTGGCAAGTTCATCGCCAGTGGTGGAGCTGTAACACCCGCCAGGATCATCGGCGTGGTTGGCAGCGTGCAGAATCGCGATCTCAGCCGACCACGAGAACCGGAAGTCTACTACTCCGCCCTGCAGGAACGAACGGAAGCTACTTATCTCGTCTTGCGGGTCGATCGCAATCCGGATGCAAGCGAAGCCGTGCGCGAGGCCGTGACATCGCTCGATCCCGACGTCGCTCTGTACGATGTTGCGTGGATGGAAGCGCGAGTCGCCGAACCGATTAAACTGCGTAGCTTCATCACATCGCTCCTGGGCGCCCTGGCAGCTACCGGCTTAATCCTTGCCAGCATTGGTTTATACGGGTCCCTTTCCCACCTGGTATCCTTGCGCCGCCGTGAGATTGGAATTCGGATCGCGCTCGGGGCCAGGAATACTCAAGTTTTCTGGATAGTCCTTGCACGGGCGGTCGTGGTGATTGCCTCGGGAATTGCTCTCGGCATCACGGGCTCGCTTGTCATGGGACAAGCATTGCGTACACAACTATTCGGTGTCGACATTCCCGATGTCGAGACCTGGAGCACGGTACTTGCCTCGATGCTGCTTGCCTCAACGATTGCCTCTTGTCTGCCCGCTTGGCGTGCAGCCAGAATCGAACCGTCTATCGCGCTCCGGAATGAGTAGGAGGCGGGTTAGTTGCCTTGGGGATCGACCTGCAGCTTTGACCCCGTACTCCACTCGGTGAACGGCTTCAGCACGGTAACTACATTGTCGCGCTCGCGCCAGGCGCCCCGGGCATAGTCGCGGTTCATACCCGCAATCACTTCCAAGGGAATCTGCTTCGGGCAAACACCCGTGCATTCGCCGATATTGGTACAGCCACCGAAACCTTCGGCATTCATCTGGCTCACCATGCGGATGGCCCGCATGTCGCGCTCCGGCTTACCCTGAGGCAGAATGCCAAGATGGGTGATCTTGGCCCCGGTGAAAAGCGCGGCCGAAGCATTTGGGCATGCCGCCACGCAAGCGCCGCAGGCGATACAGGCTGCCGCATCCATGGCACGGTCCGCCGTCTCTTTCGCAATGGGAATCGCATTGCCATCCGGCGCGCTTCCGGTAGAGACGGACACGTAACCGCCCGCAGCGATGATCCGGTCGAACGATCGCCGGTCAACAATCAAATCCTTGATCACCGGAAATGATAGTGCCCGCCAAGGCTCAATTACAATTTCGTCGCCGTCCTTGAAGTGCCGCATGGTCAGCTGGCAAACCGTGGTCGCTGGCAGCGGCCCGTGTGCCAGGCCGTTGATCATGAATCCGCACGAGCCGCAGATGCCCTCGCGGCAATCATGCTCAAAACTGACCGGTTCCTCACCCCGCTCCGCCAGATGCTCGTTCAACACATCCAGGCACTCGAGCATCGACATGTCTGGATTGGCATCGTTCATCTCATAAGAAACGAATTTCCCAGCCACTTTGCGGCCGGTCTGCCGCCATATTTTCAACCTGAGTCGCATGATTTATGGCTCGACTTACTTGTAACTACGCTGTGACGGGTGCACGTATTCAAATTCCAGAGGTTCTTTCACTAACTCCTCGCGATTACCCGTTCCGCGATACGCCCACGCCGCAGCGTAGGAATAGTTCTCGTCATCCCGCAGCGCCTCGCCCTCAGGCGTCTGATACTCTTCGCGAAAGTGGCCGCCGCATGACTCATTGCGGTCCAACGCATCCACGCACATCAGCTCCGCCAGCTCAAAGAAGTCAGCCACTCGATTAGCCTTCTCCAGGCTCTGATTCAGATCATCGGCACTGCCGGGAACACGGACATTCTGCCAATATTCCTCGCGCAGAGCACCGATGCGTCCGATCGCCTCACGCAGCCCGGAAGCCGTGCGAGACATACCGCAGTAGTCCCAAACCAGCTTGCCGAGTTCGCGGTGAAACGAATCGACACTGCGCTTGCCGTTTACCGCCAGCAGCCGCTTCAAGCTGGAATTCGCACATTCCAGCGCACCTCGCGCTTCGGCCTGCCCTTCGCTTACCTTTTCGAGCTTGTTACTGGCCAGATAATCGCCCACCGTGTAGGGAACGATGAAGTACCCGTCCGACAGACCCTGCATCAGAGCGCTTGCACCCAGACGATTGGCGCCGTGATCGGAAAAATTGGCCTCTCCCGTCACAAACAATCCCGGTATGGTCGACATCAGGTGATAATCCACCCAGAGCCCACCCATGGTGTAGTGGATAGCGGGATAGATACGCATCGGGACGCGGTAAGGGTCTTCATCTGTAATGCGCTGGTACATATCAAAGAGATTGCCGTATCGCTCCTCGATGGCCTTTCGACCTAACCGCTTGATGGAATCCGTAAAGTCAAGGTAGACACCCAATCCTGACTCGCCCACACCGCGTCCGTCGTCGCACACCGACTTGGCATTGCGAGACGCCACATCCCGCGGCACCAGATTCCCAAAGCTGGGGTACTTGCGCTCCAGATAATAGTCACGTTCGCTTTCGGGAATCAGATCCGCCTTGCGGCTGTCACCCTGCTGTGCCGGAACCCAAATGCGTCCATCGTTGCGCAGCGATTCGCTCATCAACGTCAGCTTCGATTGGTAGTCTCCTGAAACAGGAATGCAGGTGGGGTGGATCTGCGTGAAGCATGGGTTGGCGAATAATGCTCCGCGCCGGTGCGCCCGCCAGGACGCCGTCACGTTCGATCCCTTGGCATTGGTCGACAAATAGAAGACGTTGCCGTAACCACCCGTTCCAAGAATCACGGCGTCCGCCAGGTGGACCGCAAGCTCGCCGGTTACCAGATTGCGAGTGACAATGCCGCGAGCTCGACCCTGCACCATCACCAAGTCCAACATTTCCGTCCGCGGGTACATGGTTACAGACCCGGCATGGATCTGACGTTCCAAAGCCTGGTATGCGCCTAATAGCAGTTGCTGCCCGGTCTGCCCTCGCGCGTAAAAGGTTCGCGACACCTGGGCGCCTCCAAACGAGCGGTTTGTCAGCGTGCCTCCGTATTCACGAGCAAACGGAACACCCTGGGCCACACACTGATCGATAATGCTGACGCTGATCTGCGCCAGGCGATACACATTTGCCTCGCGCGATCGGAAGTCACCGCCCTTCACAGTGTCATAGAAAAGCCGGTAGATACTGTCGCCGTCGTTTTGATAGTTCTTCGCCGCATTGATTCCGCCCTGCGCGGCGATGGAATGCGCCCGGCGAGGTGAATCCTGGAAGCAGAAGCATGATACCTGGTAGCCCAGTTCACCCAACGTTGCTGCAGCCGAAGCGCCAGCCAGCCCTGAACCCACGACGATCAGCGAGTGTCGCCGCTTGTTGGCTGGGTTTACCAGCTTCATCTCGAAGCGAGTGCGGTCCCACGCCGTCTCGATCGGGCCGGTTGGCACCCGCGAATTTAATTCCATGCCTATCGAAGTACTCCTAACATCACCGAAATCGGAATCGAAATAAATCCGGCCGTAATTAAGAGGGCAAACACCAGGGCTGCCTGGCGCAGCAAGGGCGTGTGGCGCGGGTGATTGAACCCTACCGATTGGAACATGCTCCAGAAGCCATGCCGAAGGTGCAGCCCTAACAGAACTTGCGCCAGGATGTACCAGGCCGAGACGTACCACACGCGAAAGCCGTTCACAGTATTGCGATAAACGTCGCCTGGCTTGAATGCACTGCCCGGGTGCAGAATTCCGGCCGTCAAATGCAAGATGTGGTAAACGACGAAGGCCGCCAGAATCGGGCCGCTCCAATACATGGTGCGCGACGCGTAGGTGGACACGGTGTTCTTGCGATACGAGTACGCCACCGGACGCGCTGCCATTTTCCGGCGCGCTAATCCGACCGTTGCCCAGATGTGCAGTCCCACGGCCGTTAATAAGCCTAGCCGCACCAGCCACAGCAACTCGGGCGCCGCATGCAGAAAATGCGCATACCCATCGAATTGCGCTGGTCCGGCATAGATTTGCAGGTTGCCCATCATGTGTCCCACGATAAAAAGGAACAAGATGGAGCCCGTCGCGGCCATAATCACCTTTTTGCCGTTTGTTGACTCCAGAAAGCGAGGCGGCCGAACCTTGTGCGCTCCTACAACTGTCGTGGCCATTTCAATCATTCCTCATATTTTCGATGCCGCCAGCATGTCTCCGGCGGTGAAAAGCCACCACACAGGCGTTGACGCGATTGCAGATAATCAGAGCGAAGTGCCTTTCTTTTCAGCCTATCAGGCGAACCACCGGGCCGACAGACGTCCGTTTGACCGCTCGCTATAGCGTCTTCTTTGCTTCTACCCAGAGCGCTTCCATTGCTTCCAGTCGTGGCATCTGCGAATCCTTCTGCCCGGCTATCCCGCGCTCCACATAAGAGAACCGTGCCCGGAACCTGCCATTGGCCTTGCGCAGTGCACCTTCCGCATCCACGCCACACCAACGCGCCAAGTTGACGATCGTAAATAGAAGGTCGCCCACTTCACTTTCACGTTCTTCGGCTGTTGCAGCCTGTCGAACCTCATGCACTTCTTCTTGCACCTTGCTGAGCACTCCTTGCACGTCAGGCCAGTCGAACCCGAACGCAGCGCTCTTCTGGCCAATCTGCTGGGCCTCTGCCAGGGCTGGTTGTGATCGGGAAATTCCATGAAGGATGGAAGACTGGTTGATCCCCTTGCGACTATTTTCGTCCTGCTTGATCCGGTCCCAATGCTGCTTTACGTCATCCGCCGTTGCTGCCTGCGCCTCTCCAAACACATGCGGATGCCGCCGAACGAGTTTGCGATTGATTGCTCCCAGCGCGTCTGCGATGTCAAAAAGCCCGCGTTCGCGCGCCATCTCGGCGTAAAAAACCGCCTGCAGCAGAAAGTCTCCCAGTTCCTCGCATAGGTTTGGCCAATCTTCGTTGTCGATCGCGTCCAGAACCTCGTAAGTCTCTTCAAGCGTGTAAGGCTTGATCGAGGCAAAAGTCTGCTTCCGGTCCCAGGGGCACCCTTCGGGCCCGCGCAAGCGCGTCATCAACCCCACTAACTCTGCAAAGCATTCCCCCGCCCGCGTATCCGCCGTTTCACTCATACCTCAGTCTGTCAAAATAGAGGATTCGAGCCCTGTTATGGCAACTTCGAGCGCATTCGCTTTCCCTCCCGCAAATTTCCTGTTCCTGGTGGAATCACTTCTGATGCAGGCCCAGATGCAGCTTGGATTATTGAAGCTGGGCGACGACGATGCAGAGGGCGCGGGCCCTAACCTGCCTGTGGCACGGCACACCATCGATCTACTGGCTGTTCTACAGGAGAAGACGCGCGGTAATTTAACCGTGGAAGAACAGCGCCTGCTCGAGAACGGTTTGACTGAGCTGCGCTTTCGTTACGTGCAGGTCTCTGAGGAGCTCGCGAAGACGGGTGCCTCTGACGACGGTACGCCCGAGAAGACAGACGACCGCCGCATTATCACGCCGGACGACGACGCTCCCCGCATCATCACGCCCGGTGACAAAGGATTCCGCACCGCCTGAATGGTTTCGCCAAAGGCTCCCGGCGATCAGAATGCCGGGAGCTTAAATTCCCTTCTGGTGCTTGGGTCCGGCACCAGTATGGGCATTCCGGTGGTGGGCTGCCAGTGCAAAGTGTGTCAGTCGAACGATCCGCGGGACAAACGCATGCGGCCGTCAGTGCTGCTCCAACTCGGGGCGAAGCGCATTCTGATTGACACGAGTCCGGACTTCCGGCATCAGGCGCTGCGTTTCCGCATTGAGCGCCTGGATGCCATTCTCTACACCCACGAGCACGCCGACCACATTCTGGGTCTGGATGACGTACGGCCGTTCAACTTTATGCAGCGGGAGCAAATTCCTATTTATGCCTCGACCCAGGCCTGGGAATCGATCGAGCGCACCTTCCGCTATGTATTCGATCCGAATGCGACCGAGTCGAGCCGCCCTCGCCTGGTTCCTCATATCTTCGATGAGAGCCTGAATGGTCAGCCATTGAAGGTAGCAGGATTCGACATTCTACCGATTCGCGCCATGCACGGATCGATCCCGGTATACGGCTTTCGTTGGAACAGAGTTGCGTACCTTACCGACCACAGCTTTATCCCGGATGAAAGCTTAGAGAAGCTGCGCGGCCTGGAGATCCTGTTCCTGGATGCTCTGCGGCGCTATCCCCATCCCACTCACTCGACCGTTGATCAGAGCTTGACGACGGTGGAGCGGCTGGCACCCACCAGGACATACTTCACGCATATCTCGCACGATCTGAAGCATGACCTTACCGAAGAGCGGCTTCCTGCTAACGTCCGCCTGGCGTATGACGGGCTCGAGATAGCGATCAGCGGAGAGCCCGCGTGAGCAACGACACCGCCATCGCCATCGGCAACTTCGACGGCGTGCACCTGGGACACCGCGCCTTGCTCCGCGCCACTATCGACTATGCCGCTGAGCGAGGCCTGACATCGGTGGTTCTCACCTTCCACCCCCATCCAACCGCGGTTGTTGCTCCCGCGCGCATACCACCCATGATCATGCCGCTGGAAGAACGCATCGCCTCACTGCATGCCGCCGGCATCAAGCACGTCGAGGTGCTTCCGTTCACTGCGGAATTGGCTGCGATGACGCCACATGCGTTTGCCCAACAAGTCCTGTCGGATCAGTTGAGCGCACGGGCCGTGTTTGTCGGCGAGAACTTTCGCTTCGGCAGCCGTAAACAAGGAACGCCTCCGGTGATGCACCAGTTGGGCTCGGAACTTGGATTTCAGCCCTTCTTTCTGCCTCCGGTTCGCTGGCAAGGTCGGACCGTTTCGAGTAGCGCGATCCGGGAACTCCTCAGCGAGTCGCGAGTGAACGCGGCACGACATCTGCTGGGCCGCTGCTTCACCGTGTCGGGGCCCGTGGTTTCAGGGGAAGGAATCGGGTCGAAGCAGACCGTGCCGACATTGAACTTGAAGCCCGGCCCCGAGCTGCTGATACCCCGCGGCGTCTTTGTGACCCGGACAGAAGAGCTGGGAGGCGACCGCCGTCACTGGGAATCGATCAGCAATAGCGGATATCGCCCCACGTTCCATGGTCAGGATCTGACGCTCGAGACGTTTCTTCTTTCACCCTTTCAGCCGCCTGCCCCTGACCAGATTCGAGTTGAGTTTCACGCCTATCTGCGGCCGGAGCGCGCGTTTCCCAACCCAACCGAGTTACGCGCCCAGATCTTGCGCGATGTTGCACGCGCCAAGGATTATTGGAAGCGGTTTGTCCGCCTTCAGAACTCAGTCGCTTCGGTATACTAGGCTCGATTTCAACGGAGAATACACATGCAGGTTTCGCAGGAAAAACTGAAGCACTTGAAGGCTCTTTCGAACGACAAGGGTGTGATTGCGGCGGCGGCGATGGACCAGCGTGGAAGCCTTCGAAAGTCAATCGCGAAGGCCAAAGGTGTCGAAGAAGACGCGATCAGCGACGACATGATGGCCGAGTTCAAGGTGATTGTCTCCAAAGTGCTGACACCTCATGCGAGCGCGATCCTACTCGATCCCGAATTTGGCATCCCTGCGTCGCAGGCACGTGCTAAGAACGCCGGTTTGTTACTGGCGTACGAAGAGAGCGGCTACGACAACACCAAGCAGGGCCGTCTGCCGGATCTGTTGCCTCATCTTTCAGTCAAACGCATTAAAGAGCTTGGAGCCGACGCCGTCAAAATTCTGCTCTACTATTCACCGTTCGACGAGGCTGATGTCAACGACATTAAGCACGCCTTTATCGAGCGGGTGGGAGCGGAGTGCGAGGCTTACGAAATCCCTTTCTTCTGTGAGTTCGTCGGCTACGATCCAAAGGGCGGCGACGAGAAAGGCCTTGACTACGCTAAGCAGAAGCCCGATGTCGTGATGGGTGCCATGAAGGAGTTCGGCAAGGCTCAGTACAAAATCGATGTGTTGAAAGTGGAAGTTCCAGTCAATGCCGAATTTGTGGAAGGCAGCAGTGTTTACAAGGGGCAGGCTGCTTATACGCGTAAGCAGGCGCTTGAATACTATCGTCTGGCGGCCGATATCGCTGAAAGGCCATTCATCTATTTGAGCGCTGGAGTCAGCAACGATCAGTTTGTTGAGTCTCTGAACATGGCAGCCGAGGCCGGCACTGCCTATTCGGGCGTTCTATGCGGACGGGCAACGTGGAAAGACGGCGTGGCGGTATATGCCAAACAGGGACCAAAGGCACTGGAAGACTGGATGGGTGTACAGGGCGTTAAGAATATTGATGCAGTGAACGCCGCGATTCAGGGCGCGCGCCCGTGGAGCGAGAAGTACGGCGTCTCAGCCACCGTCTGAGGCATCGAAGCAGTACGGATGTTTTCTGAGCTACGCAACACCGGATTCGCCTCTATCCCTGATGCCATAGAAGATTTCCGCCAGGGCAAAATGCTGGTGGTGGTGGATGACGAAGATCGCGAAAACGAAGGCGATCTCACGATTGCCGCTGACAAAATCACTCCGGCTGCCATCAACTTCATGGCTACGCACGGGCGCGGTCTTATTTGCTTAGCCCTTGATTCGGTGCTCTGCACGAAACTTGATTTGCAGCCGATGTCGCTCGTCAACACCGCTCGATTCGGCACTGCTTTTTGTGAGGCGATCGATGCCGCGGAAGGGGTTACAACCGGTATCTCGGCGCACGATCGTGCCCACACAATTCGTACTGCGATCAATCCCAACACGCGTGCCCAGGACTTGGCTCGGCCGGGCCACGTCTTTCCGCTTCGCGCGCGCCCTGGCGGCGTACTGGTGCGTTCCGGTCAGACCGAGGCAGCGGTCGACCTTGCTCAGCTGGCCGGCTTAGCGCCGGGCGGGGTTATTTGCGAAATCATGAACCCCGATGGATCCATGGCTCGCGTACCGGAATTGCGGGAATTCTGTGATCAGTATGGCTTCAGGATGATTTCAGTGGCCGATCTGATTCGATACCGGCTGGCCACGGAGAAGCTTGTGGAGCGTGATGGCCAAGGCCGTATTCGCACTCTCTGGGGGGAATTCGATACTGTACGCTATGTCAGCCGTATGGATGGCGAGACTCACCTGGCACTCGTGCACGGCGAAGTAGCAAGGCGAGAAGAAGTGCTGGTACGAGTCCACTCTCACTGTGTTTATGGCGATGTCTTTCAGTCCCTGGACTGCGATTGCCACCGCTCGATCGGAGCCGCTCTTCAGGCTATCCGGGCCGAAGGGCGCGGGGTCTTTCTCTACTTACATCAATCCGGACCTGGATTCGCTACCGGTTGGCGTGAAGGTCATCGCGAGATCCTGACCCACGGCCGCCATCCTTCCTCTTCTCCAAATGAACGCCAGCCTGTACAGCACGATGCCGGCGTCGGCGCGCAGATCCTGTCTGACCTGGGCCTTACCACCATTCATCTGCTGACAAATCACCCGCGACGTGTCGTCGGCCTGGAGGGATTCGGCATCCAGATCACTCGTCAAACCGCTATTCCATCTGTATCGGTCGATCGGGTGGAAGATTTGGCTTAATCCCTTTTTCCGCCGCTGCTGTGGTTCGCGGCTACCCGCACAGATGAACTCAACGCCGTTCCAATTGCCGATGTTCTATCCAATCCTGGACACTTCCGTCACGGAACGATATGGCGTTCATTGCCTGGCAAGCGCTGAGGCTCTACTCTCGGAAGGCGTCCAGATCCTTCAATACCGTCACAAAGACGCCTGGACGGCAGCACACTATAAAACGGCTGCGATGCTCGCAAAAATGTGCGCCGAAACCAAGTGCCTGTTTGTGGTGAACGACAGAGCTGACTTTGCTTGTCTGCTGGGAGCAGCGCTCCACGTCGGCCAGCACGACCTGGCCCCCGCTACCTGTCGCGGAATCGTTGGCAGCGAAGCCATAATCGGCTTCTCTACCCACACGCCAGAACAAATGCGTCAGGGACATTCCATGGCCGTTCAATACCTCTCCCTTGGCCCGATCTTCAGCACGGGATCGAAAGCCAACCCGGACCCTGAGATCGGTCTCGACCACTTGAAAACATGGCGCCATCTAACGACTAAGCCGTTATGCGCTATCGGGGGGATAACGCGTCAAACGGCTGAGCAGGTGCTAAGTGCGGGAGCAGATTCTATGGCGGTGATCGCCGATCTTTTTTCAAGAGCTTCAAACGCGCAGGCCCTGAGCGTCACAGCGAGAGAGTGGATGTCCCTCGCTGTACACAGGCGCAAGTTGTAAAGATCAGATTAGTTGCCGGTGCCAGGTTTCACAGTAGCCGGCTTTGGAGTTCCAGGACGGGGCGCGCCCGGGGCGGCAGTAGGCACAGCGCCTGCCGGCGGTGCGGGATTCTTGTCGTATAGCGAGATGATGTCTTGCGTGATATCGATCGCACTCGAAGCGTAAAGCACTGGCGTATTGGGATTGCCCACGTCCAGAATCAACGAAAAGCCATTGTCCTTCGCGTACTTCTCGATCACCGTCATCATGCGCTGCCCCAAACCCTGCAACAGGCGCTGCTGCTCGGTCTGAAGCTCTTCCTGTGCATCCTGGACGTCGCGATCCAAACGCTTCTTCTTCTCGTCAATATCGCGCGCAAGTTGGTTGCGCTTGTCCTCGCTCAACACACTACCGCCCTTGTTGTACTGGTCCTGCATGGAGGCCAGCTCACTCCGGCGCGTTTCGAATTCCTTATTCTTAGGCTGAAACTTGGTATCAAGTTCCTGAGAGGCCTTCTTGCCGTCCGTGGTGCCCACGATCGCACCTTGGACGCTGATCACGCCCACCTTGCCGGGCTGCTGCGCACCCGAAGGCAAAGCTAGCGTCAAGAGACAGGCTGCGGCCACAAAGCCGCTCGTTTTCAACAACATCAACTTACAATATTTCCTTTCCTAGATTCTCTCAGATCGACACTCTAAAACGTGCGGCCAACCGAAAAGCGGAAGAGCGACTTTTTCTCGAAGGTCTGCAAAGGCAGGCCTATTCCGACACCATTCCCAACGGCCGTCCCACTCAATGCCCCCTGATAGGTAGCGTTGTTCGGGAAAAAGGATCGGTCGAACACCACCGGCGGCTGGAAGGCTTCGTTCAAAGTAGAAAGATTGTACGCCCAATAAACCCGGAACGGAGCGCTCACCACAGGCAGCAACACCTGTAATTCGAGCCCGGCCGAAGCACGCGGCGGCTGACTCCCGGACGGAACGTACGCTCTGCGCCCGAAATCGGCTTGCGGAAACTCAGCATTCAGCGTGTTGACCCGGTCGCTATTCAGCTTCAACTGACCGGGAAGCGTTAACCGGTCGATACCCACGTCAACGAATGGCGCCAGCGTTACCGGCCCGATGATCGGAATTCGATACTCGTAATTAAAGACTCCGTAGGTGTCACCGCCCGGCAGAATGTATTGGTAATACGGAACGGTTTGCCGCACAGGAGAAGTCGTGATCGACCCATCGGAGTTGACAAACCGCTGCACCCGCTGCGTTCCGTCGTTATTCAGAACATTCACCGCGGATTCGGTCGGAATAAACGCGATCGGGCTGATGGTGTAGATGTTGAAGCCGCGCACGTCGTCTTCGCCGCCCTGGTAGTACCTCTGGTAGGGAGGCGCGACACGGCCGCCATAACCGGCGATGAAGCGGCCGGATAAATGAAATCCCATCACGTGCCGCCTGCTGAGCCCTCGCCGGAAATAAGCGACATCGAGCAACGGCTGGATATCGTTGACATTGCCGCCCAGAAAGCTGCCCGCTACGCCTGCGCTGAGATTGATGCGGAGTCCATGGGTCGGGACGATCGGATGGTTCACCGTGTTGTAAGCGAATCCGGGTGTAATGGTGCTCGACCGTATTCCTGAAAGCGAATTCGGGCCATCGACGCCTTGAAAATTGACGTACTGAAAATAGTTTGTGGCCCCTATCGAGAAGGTTGATAGAGACTGCACGCTGTACCCATACGTAAGGCTCACGCGGGCAAAACTCCTCCGGAACGGATAGCTTAAGAACGATGTGAAGCCGTAGCCGCTTGTGGAGTAATTCAGCAGGTTCGCCGACGGAATCTGCTTGTATGCGGCAGTCAGGTCAGTCCCGGCGAAGATGGATGCCTGAATACCCTGGTCGTAACGATAGCGCTGATAGAAGATCGTGAATCCTGCCTGCACTGGTTTATCGAACAGGTACGGTTCCGTGAACCCGAGAGTCACGCTATTGAGCAGCGTTCCTAATTGGGTGCTGAGACTGAGCGTCTCTCCCAGTCCCAGAAAGTTGTTCGTGGAGTAAGAGAATCCGATGAAGCTGCCCGAAATGCCGGATACGCCGCCATTCAACTGAATCGCATTCTTCCCGCGCTCCTTCACTTTCAGCAGCAGATCGACGGTGCTGCTGCGGGTATCGCGCTTCAGATCAGCCGCATCTTCCGGCTTCAAGGGATCGAAGTATCCAAGCTGGTTCAATCGGAGAATGCTGGTCTCCCAAAGCTGCTGGCTATAAAGATCGCCTTCATCGATCAGCAATTCGCGGCGGATCACCTTGTCACGCGTTGTCGTGTTGCCCTGAAAATCGATGCGCCGCACAAAGAATTGCTTGCCTTCATCAATGTCCACCGTCAAATCAACCTGATTCTTTCCGAACACGGTCTGCGGATCGGGCGACGGCACCATGTCGATGTACCCAAAGTTTCCGTAAAGTTTCCGCAAGTCGTCCATACCCTTCTGCAGCTTTTCGGTCGAGAATACGTCGCCGCTGCTCATGCGGAACACCTGCCTGCCGATCAGTTCCGGTGTGCGGAACAGCTTCATGCCGACGAAATTCAAATTGCGAAGGTAGTACTTGTCGCCCTCACGGACAACCATGGTGATGTCGACGCGCTTGCCAGGACGTTTGGGATTGAATAGCGGCACCTTGATTCCATGTCCGACCACATCGTAGTTGCGCTCACTATGACTGATGACCCTGGCCGTAAAATAACCGTGCGTCTGGTAGAACTGGCGAATCCGATCGGAGTCCTCGTCCAGTTTTGTCGAATCGTAGGTGCGGCGGAACAGGTCTTCAAACAAAAGCGAGTGCGGGATGCCGATCGGCTTCAGATTCTTCATGGCGCGAATTACCTCGCGGTCACTGAAGGCATTGTTTCCGTCAATGATGATCTTGCCCACCTTGACCTTGGGCCCCTCGTCGATGTTGAACGTGATATCGACGCCCCCGGGAGGTACCTGCCTGATGTTGGGCGTAACGGTTGCGTACTGATGGCCCCGCTCGGCTTCGTAATCCTGAAGTACGTTCTTGGCGCGCTGCACTCTGCCGGGGTCGTATTGTGATTCCGGCGTGAGGGCGACCTTGCGTTCTTTAAACCGATCGAGAATCTCCGATTTTGTGATGCTCTTGTTCCCGGCGTAGTCGATGGTGTGAACGGTGCGTCGTTCGGTGACGACAAATCGGATTACGATACCCCCCGCCGAACCTCGTTCGCGCTCTACGCGCAGGTCGTCGAACCGGCCGGTATTCCAGAGGGCGATAAAGTCTCGATGAATCTGTTCCTCGTCGTAGACGTCGCCCTTCTTCAGATAGATGAGCGCGCGAAGGGTGTCCTGAGGCACCTTGCGTTGACCGCGGAAATCGACAGCCTCGATGATGTTTTCCCCTATCGTGACCGGCTTCGCCTCTTCAATGCCATTTGCGTTCGGCTTGGGGGGAGTCACCCCGGGGCGGTCCGGCGTTGTTGGGACATTCTCGAACGGATTGGGAGGTTTGGGCTGCTGTGGCGCGGGCGAAGCCGGCGGCTCAGTCTTCTGCGGAGTAGTTGCCGGTGTTTGTGGCTGCTGCGCATGCGCCAACGGAAGGATGGCCGCCATCGAAAACACGGCCGTTACGAAGCCTGCGCAGACAGGAAGCCTTCGCAGACTGTGATGAATCATCCTAAACGCAGATCCTTTCCCATGGTGGACAGATCCCCTGACGTTAGATCAACTGCGCAGGTTTCTGTGGGAAGCGCGAAACAGAGGGCCAAAGCAGCAAACGGGGGCAAGTTCAAAGTTTTAAGTGTAGCCGATACCCTTTGCCTTTCGCGAAGCGATGATGCCGTCCTCTTTCGGGCATGGCGCAAGCCACTACACTGAAGGACATGAGTAAGCAATACAAAGAGCCGCCTTCCATGTCGATCGATAAGACAAAAGACTACAAGGCTACGCTTGATACCAGCCGGGGAAAGATCAATGTGGATCTGTTCGCTAGCGACGCTCCGGCAACGGTGAACAACTTTGTGTTCCTGGCCCGGGAGGGATTTTATGACGGAACGGCATTTCACCGGGTGATCGCAGATTTTATGGTGCAGGGTGGTGATCCCGAAGGCACGGGTCGCGGCGGCCCGGGCTATCGGTTTGGCGACGAGACCAAAGGAAACCCGCATAAACATAAAGTCGGATCTCTATCGATGGCGAATGCCGGTCCGAATACCAACGGAAGTCAGTTTTTTATCACGCATGTGAAAACCGATTGGCTGGACGGCAAGCACACCGTTTTCGGTCAGGTGACACAAGGGCAGGATGTGGTGAATGCGATTCGCCAAGGCGACAAATTAACCAGCGTCACCATTGAAGAGAATTGATGCAAATGTGGCAGCGCTTCTTACCAAACGCGTCACCTCGCCGGGCGATAAAGACTCGGTGGTCGGTAACAACCGCATGACGCGTGATGAAGCGTGGGCGATTGTCTGTGAATTTGTTCAGAGTGAAAGTCTTCGCCGGCACATGTTGGGCGTGGAAACCTGTATGGCGGCATATGCAGAGAAATTTGGAGAGAACCAGCAGGAGTGGCGCGTTACTGCCCTCCTGCATGATTTCGACTGGGAGATTCACCCTGCTGCACCCGACCACCCGATCAAAGGAGAGCCGATTCTAGCCCGCCGCGGCGTCCCGGATCATATTCGGCGCGCGATCCTCTCGCACGCCACCTATGCGGGAGTCTCCAGGGATTCGCTGATGGAACGTGCGCTATTCGCCTGCGATGAACTTTCAGGCTTTCTGACTGCCTGTTCCTATGTCAAACCGGGAAAGAGCCTGGCGGAAGTCGACTTGGCTTCCGTCAAGCGCAAGATGAAAGATAAAGCGTTTGCCCGGGCTGTCAACCGTGACGATATCCGAGAGGGTGCCTCGGAATTAGCAGTCGAGCTGGATGACCACATCCAATTCTGTCTCTCAGCCATGCAGGCCCGTGAACGCGAGATCTTGCCCGGCTGAGTAGAGCTGGTGCTTAGCGGTCCTGCCGGACGGAACGCAGATCTTCGATGTCCCGCTGCAGACGATCTCGCGATTCGGGACGGAGTGAATTTTTGTCCAGCACTTCCTTGATCTGGTGGATACCTTCATCCAGTTCATGTTTGTCGAACTTGCCCTTCGTCATGTGCCGGTCGAAGGTGGATAGGTGACCTTGCGCGTTGTGAAAACGTTCGCGGGTGTCTCCCTTGCGCGGCTCTAAGTCGGAGGCTTCCGTCAAGTCCTGCTGAGTCCGATCGACCAGCGCCCGTATCGATTCGTCGTAATGCCGGGAGTCGGCGATGGTGGAAGGCGCTAAAGACAAAGCGAGAGCGATCGTAGCAGGGACAGCTGCTATGCGCATCAGGTGGTGCGTACTCATACCAGTGTGACGCGGGTAAACAGCGGTAAGGCTCGTCATCGCTGATTAAAGTTTTCACATTAACTTTTGCCAAATCTTTGCGCCAGAGCCAGGCCTCCCCAAAGGACGCTGTCGTCTACGAGTCTGGCGGGCCGGACCAGGCGACGCGCCTTCGACCACGCCGGCATCTGCCGCTCTAATTCAACTTGTAAAGGTTCAAACAGCCGGACCCCTGCCTTGGGAATACCCCCGCCCATCACGAGCACGCTCGGATTGAGTATCATCAGCGCCGCCTTCAGCCCTCTGGCAAGAAGAATCACGTATTGCGAAACGAAGCCAGGATCCAGCATGAGCTGGTGAGCGGGAGCGCCGTAGTCGCGCTCCAACCAGAGGCCGCAGCACATGCGCTCGAAGCAACCGTTAGAACCACACAGGCAATCGGGACCGTCCGGCACCAGGTTCATATGGCCGATCTCGCCGGCAAACGAGTCGGCGCCACGATATACCTCGCCATCAAGCACAAAACCAGCGCCAATTCCGGTTGAGAGTGTCATGTACAACACGTATGGGAGCGTTTGCCCGGCTCCGAACTTGGCCTCGCCCAAGGCCCCCACGTTGGCATCGTTGTCCATGACTACCTTTTGGGTTTTTGCGAAACGAACTACCTCGGCTACGAGCGGATAGCTGGCCCATCCGCCGACGTGGGTCGAAACGGTCACGGATTGAGAAGCGAAGTCGACCGGACCCCCGAATCCGATGCCACAGCAATCGGCCTGAAACCCGTCCGTGTTGCGCCAGGATTGAACGATTTCGGTTAGCCCTTGCACTAAACCTTGCGGCCCCAAAGCCCGATCGGTAGGCCGCGACTCGCGCAGAACCATCCGATGGTCTCTGAAGGCGGCACACGTGAACTTGGTACCACCGATATCGATAGACAGGACATCCATAAGTCGTCATGCCGACTTTAGTACGGATCGGGAGTCCGTTAGAAACCTGTCCCTGTCCTCAGAGGTTAGTTAAATCAATTGCGGGCAAAGGAAGATTGCGACAACCAGCAGGGCTCGTTTAGTTCAGGAGCATGGCAGGCCCGACTTCGCCATAGTGACGCCGCATCCGATTGCGCAGTTCGGCCCGTGCACGCAGCAGACGGCTTTTTGCAGCGGCTACGGAAATTCCGAGCTCCTGTGCCACCTCGGGCATAGGCTTTCGCTGCACTTCCCGTAGCAGGAACACATGCCGGAGCAAGGGAGGCGTTCGCCTGATCTCCTGGTACAGCGCTTCGGCTACTTCACTCCGTCCAAGCTCCTGTTCGGGAGTTTCGCGCACATCGCGCAGGTCCAGGCTGACGGACTCATCTCCCACCAGCACATCGTCGATGTAGGTGTAGCGCGCTCGTCGCGCACGCCGGAGCCGCATCAGGCACTGATTTACAACGATTCGTGTCAGCCAGGTTGAGAACTTAGCGTCTTTGTTGAACTGTTGAATATGTTCAAACGCCTTCCAGAAAGCATTTTGAACTTCATCCTCCGCATCCTGGCGGTCGCGGACGATCGAGATGGCAACCTTCAACGCAGCCGAATGATAGCGGCCCATTAGAGTATCGAAGGCAGCCTTATCACCGCTCTTGCAGGATTCCACCAATGCGTCATCGCTTCGATCGGTACCGTCGCTGTTTTGAATCTGCGAACGACGCTGGGAATCCATGCCTGTATACCCTCTATGACCTACTCTATGCTCGATCAGCGAAGTGCGGTTGATTCAGGTGAAAATAGTTTTAGTGGGGTAAAAAATTTGCTGGACGATGTTTCTGTCGATAAAAGGATTATCAATAGCAGTGAAAACTACGGGGACGCTGTACGACGTGTTCTTGTCAGTTACGACATCGGTCTCAAGCTGCGCCAGCTCCGCTTAAAGAAGAAAATTGCTCTCGTCGACCTTGGCAAGCACACTGGCCTTTCGGCTTCCATGCTGTCCCAATTGGAAAATGGAAAACTCATTCCAACTTTACCGACCTTAGCTCGCATCGCAATGGTGTTCGATGTCGGTCTCGAGTTTTTCTTTGGTGAGAAGCGGGTACCGCGAGTCTTTACCATCGTTCGGTCGGAAGAACGGCTGCGGTTTCCGGAATCACCCGATAATCCTGTGCCGGGCTACTATTTCGAAGTTCTGGCCTATGGAGCAATCGACCGCAACATGTATGCCTATCTGGCCGATTTTCCATGCACCGATTCGACGTTCGTGCGTGATCACGTTCATGACGGATCGGAGTTTATTCACGTCCTCAGTGGCGAACTCGCGATAAACTACGGGGGCGAAGAACATATGCTGCGTTCCGGTGACAGTGTCTACTTCGACTCGGCCGAGTCGCACTCCTACCATGGCAAGTCGGACCCGCCTGCCCGTGCAATCGTTATCACCACTCCTCCGAAAGATTAGCGCTGCAATCTCCGCACTCGTCATTTGCTTAAGCGCAGGGTCGCTCGGATTCGCTGCGGCAAACAAGGGCTGGAGCGAATTGAACCTTGGACCATTCATCGTTGACACGCAGGAGAGCCCCGCTTCAGCGCGCCAGATACTGACGGAACTGGAACAAGTCCGCTGGGTTCTCTCCGGCCTATTGGAGAATCCGGCTTTGTCGCCGGTGTTTCCGGTTCGGATCTTTGTCACGTCTCGTACTGCTGCCCGGGACGACCTTGTTCAACCGACATTGCACGGCTGCTATCTGGGAGCGGTTAGCCCGGGAAATCACGCCAATCGCGGGGCCATAGCGATGCTCTTGCTCCGCGACAACACACCGCCTCTGCCGCCCGACGTCGAATCCGGATTGAAGGCCCTCTTCGACACTCTGCAGACCACCGGCAGCCATGTCCGCTGGGGCGGCATGCCACCTCCGTCTGAAGCAACCCTGGCCTTTGCTCGCATGCAGTTATTTGCGACAAAGTTTGACTACTCCACCAGTTTTCACATCTTTTTATCCTCCCTTCGAAGCGGCAGCTCTATTCGTGCCGCTGCTTCCAATGCATTTGGAAAATCCTGGTCGAGCCTTGAAGAGGAGGCGCAGCAGCGCTTCGCCGCTGGACGGTGGGAAGAGGTAAGTGTACAGGGTCGGCCTCTCGATCCGAAACGTGACTTGGGTGAACATGCTGTATCGCCCGCATTGGTGGAAGCGCTTCTGGCGGATACCCAGATCGCCAGCAATCCCGACTCGGCGGAAGCCGCTTACAAAGCAGCGATCAACGCCGGCACAAATGCCGAGAAGGCCGCGGGCTTTGAAGGCCTGGCTGCGTTATCGATTGCCCACCAGTCAGACCCGACGGAATACACGTCTGCCGCTATTGCAGCCGGTTCTCGTAGTGCGCCGCTATACCTATTGCACGCTCAGCATCAAACAGGTACCCAGGCTTTAGAAACCGTGCGCCGGGCCGGTCAACTCAATACTCGCTGGGCGGAACCCGTCTGGCGGGAGGCAGAAGCGACATCGAACCAAGACCGGGAAGCGCTGTTAAAACGGGCCACCCAACTAGATTTGCGTAACGGTCGGAACTGGACTGCTCTAGCGTTGGCCGCAGCTGCTAATAACCACGCATCGGTGGCCCAAGCGGCCTGGCTTCGAGCCGAAGAGTGCGCCCACGACGATGCCGAACGCAGCCGTATACACCAGGCGCGTCTCGATTCGGAAGCGTCGCGCCTGGATGCGGCGGATGCAGCACGGCAAAGGGGTACAGACGCCGTTGAGCAGGCCGATCGTCAAGCCCAGCGTGCCCAGGCTGCACGAATCAGGGCAGCCGAAGCAGCAGCAAACAGAACGGCTCCTGCGGATGCCGGCGCAGCCGGTACAGCATCGGGAGCACAGGAAGCGGTGCCCTGGCAGCAAATGGCAGGCGCCAAGTTGATTGAGGGCTTCGCGACAAAAGTGGACTGCTCGCACGAGCCATCCTACTTAACCGTGGCCCCGCCGCGAGGAGCGCCTGTCACCCTGGTTTGGGATCGCCCGGCCGACTCGCCACTTGGATGTGGTGCACTGCATCCGGCGCCTCGCGTCTCGATTACCTACAAACCGGAAGCGAGTCATACCAGGGGAGTCGTTGGTATCGTGACCAGCGTGGAGAATACGCAACGGCCTTAGAGATCCGCCCCGTCGAGCCGGCCGACTTACCGGCGATGCTGGCCATAGAACGAGCGTCCTTTCGCGATCCCTGGTCTTGCCGGCAATTGCAGGAAGACCCCACCGACGTCGCCCTGGATGCCGGCACCCTGGTCGGATTTCTGGTCTGGCGAACGTTGTTTCAAGGCGACGATCCGGGTTTGGCCGAATACGAAATACTCAACTTAGCCGTCGATCCGTCGCGCAGGAGACAGGGTATCGCCCGCCAGCTTCTACGGCACCGCTTGAGGACGCCTGGAATTTTTACGCTCGAAGTTCGTGAAACGAACACCGCCGCCCAAGGCTTGTACCAGACGTTCGGCTTTGTCCAGATTGGTGTTCGGCCGAACTATTATCGTCTTCCCACGGAACCGGCTATTGTCATGAAGCTGAAAAGGTGTTAACTAGACGAGTAGGAGATGCACTGATGGAGTTTGCACCGGAAGATGAAGCGATAAAGAACGAGTTGTTAGAGAGTAACGAACAGTTTCGTTCTCTCTACCAACAGCACGCCACACTGAAGGAACAGGTGGAGGAGATTGAGCGGAAAGCCCATATCTCCGAGGCTGATGAACTGGAGGAGCAGAGATTGAAAAAGCTGAAGCTCCACGTGAAAGATCAGCTGAAGGGCTTGCTATCGCAGCATCGCCCGGCGAGCGTGGCGTAGATGGGAATCCGGTAAGCCGGCTCGGGACGAATCAGCTTACCGGTATTTGTACGCCTGTCGTCAGTTGCTCGGCGCTGAAGGATCGGGCGAGTCAGTTGAGGTATCCGAAGGACGTCGTTTCAGTTTCGGCCGGTCCTCGTCATCGCCTTTCTTTTTCTTGTCCGGATCGGTTTCGTCTTCAATCGGACCCGTCGAGGTTGGATTGCGGCGAAGAGTTGGCTTGTTCGGGTCGGTATTGTCTTTATCGGGACGGCGCTGATTCTCGAGCATCGCCAGCCGAGCCTTCATGTCATTGAACTCTGACGTTGTGACGACATACTCGGGACGCGGCTTCAGCTGAGCCATTTCCTGTTGCGACTTCTGAATACGGTCGTCGGTGGGAGGATGGGTAGCGAAGACCTTCGAAACGGTGCCAGGTTTGCGCTTCTCGAGCGTCTCGATCTTCTCGAAGAAATCGACGAATCCGGTGGGATCGTATCCGGTCTTGTACATATATTGCATTCCCAGGTAGTCGGCTTCCGCCTCCTGGCTGCGGCTGAACTTCAGGAAGGTAAGAGGAACCAGCAGGCCGGACGCCTGATAGATTCCGTAAGCGGCCGCTCCGCCCATGAAAATCAGCGGAATCGTGGCAAGCTGGGCAATTTGGCCCCTAGTCGCTTGCCGGGTGGCATGACGGGCCGCGACGTGAGCGATCTCGTGCGCCATGACTCCCGCCAGTTCTGCCTCCGTATCGGCCTTAAGAATCAAACCGGATTGCACGAAAAAGAAGCCACCGGGCAGGGCGAAGGCGTTTACCACGGGATCTTCGATCACCTTGATGGTGAACGGGACTTTGGCGTCGGAGTTCCGCACAAGATTCTGCCCAATGCGGTTGACGTATTCAGCCACTTGCGGATCGTTGATGACCTTTGATTGGCGCTCCACCTGCTGCGCGAGCTGCTTACCAAGAGCGATTTCTTTCTCGAGCGAATAGAAGTTGACCTTACCGGCGACGTTGCGATCCCCAATGGAATCAGGGTCCTGCTTAGAACCCTTCTTGTTCTTTGTCTGGGTATCGTTCTGCGTGTCTGGCGTGTCGCTCTTGCCACCCGCGAGAAGGGTGACCGGGGCGATGAGAGTCAGGGAAAGCCAAATGCTTAGCAGCGGTCTCAGATGGCTGTACAGAAGGGCGGATGACGAATGCCGTTCCAGTTGATCGCTCATGAAAACTCCTTCGCGGCACCCTTGCGCCTGACTTCAGTATAGTTCCAGAAATGCGAAGCCTGGGGCTTAGTGTGGCGGCGCATCGATCTGCTTACCGCTCAGGACGCACCGCCCTACAGGAGCCACTCTGTGGATGTAACGTATTCTCGTAGCGATGAGTTACCAAAATGTGGCGGAACCGCTCAGCACGGTGTATCGCCACGAATTTCCGGTCGCCGATCAACTGATTTATCTGAACCATGCCGCGGTTGCGCCTCTATGCCGCCGTGCAGCGAACGCCATGGCGGAGCTGGCTGACGACGCCTGCCGATTTGGCTCGCTGCACTACGACCAATGGATGCACGCCTATGCGAGGTTGAGGAAGGCGGCGGCGCGGCTCATCAATGCATCGACGGAGGAAATCGCGATTGTCAAGAACACGTCGGAAGGCATTGCGACCGTAGCGTTGGGGTTCGATTGGAAGCCGGATGACAGGGTCATCGCATTCCGCGAAGAGTTTCCGGCCAACTACTATCCGTGGCTTCGTTTAGAATCGCGCGGGGTCAAGGTGGAGTGGCTGTCCATCTACGATTCGATAGAAACGATTGCCGAGGCGCTTCCAGGAGCGCGTCTGCTGGCCGTCAGCTATGTCAACTATCTGAGCGGATACAGGGTGGATCTCGAGGCTTTGGGGCGTCTTTGCCACCAGCATGGCTGTTTTTTCTTTGTGGATGCCATTCAGGGAATGGGTGCGTTTCCGATCGATGTCGACAGGTGTCGCATCGATGCGCTGGCCGCGGACGGCCATAAATGGATGCTGGGCCCGGAAGG
This sequence comes from Amazona versicolor, assembly GCA_034782995.1. Lineage (NCBI taxonomy): Eukaryota > Metazoa > Chordata > Aves > Psittaciformes > Psittacidae > Amazona > Amazona versicolor. The sequence goes on along the minus strand of JAVHMZ010026689.1, from coordinate 52,473 downwards.
CAACGGTGTCCTCTATATCCGTCGTGAGTGGCAGGATCGCATTGAACCAGTGGAATTCGGCTGGACGAATCCTGCGGGCTACGCGGATTACAGTTCCCGAGATATGACGTTGCGCCCTGATGCCGGCCGCTATGAATGCGGCACGTTGAATACGATCGGTTGTTTTGGGCAGGCAGCGGCCATAGAGCTGCTTCTGGAGGTTTCCGTCGGTCAGATTGCGCCGGTCGTCGAGTCATTGGCGGCCGCGCTTGAAGATGGAGTACAGAGGCTCGGATTTGAACTGATGATCTCGCGGTCAGAGCAAAGTGGTTCGGGAATCGTCAGCTTTCGGCACCCTGCCAGAGATGCGCACGTGGTTGTCAGCAGCCTGAAGAGAGCTGGCATTGCCGCCGCTCTAAGACAGGGTTGGATCCGCATGTCTCCGCATTTCTATATCAGTTCCAGCGACATTGAGCGCGTGCTGTCAACTCTGGCGGAAGTTGCTTAAGGCAGCTGGATCTGGAGTTTTCGTAGTCAAGTTGTAGTCACGGTTTGTGATCATAGGGTCAAGCTGCTTCGATTGACAATGCGTAATCGTTGGCCTTGGCTTGTTACTTTGGCCGTTGTCGCCTGGTTCCTGATGGCTTGTCATCGGGCAGACGTGTCACAGCAAAAGCCGCAGCCAGACAAGCGAGAGCAAGGTCCCCCGCCCCCTGCTGCTCCTCGGGCCCCGCAGCTCACCACTGCTTCCGCCTCTGCCATCGAACCAACCCAGTTAGTCGTTCACAACATGATCCTGCACACAGGATCGCTGGTCCAGTTGCGCGTGAAGTGGCTACGGGCGCACATGTTCCCAACAAAACCCGGCGTCGTGCCTTCATTCGATGACACGGATTCGTTTCGACTCGAGATTGATGAGGGGTTGCTCGGGATCAGCCTGCAGGATCTGTCGGAAGTTCTTCGGACAGGTCCTTTGAAAGATTCTCCGCTTAGAAACGCAAAAGTCACCGTGTCGGGAACCCAGCTGCAGATCAATGGTACATTCCATCGGCTGGTGTCGCTTCCCATACGCCTGCTGGCCAGTTTTTCGGCTGCCCCCGACCATCGCCATATGCGCATGCATGTCGATAAGATCAGCGTCTTGAAGATGCCCGTGAAAGGCTTGCTTGGCGCTCTTCATCTTCATATTGCCGACCTGATGGCCGCAAAGGAGCAGCGTGGAATCTCAATCTCGGGAGACAACGTTGATATTGACGTTAACGAGATCCTGCCCCCGCCCAGGACCGTTGGAACACTCAACGACGTCAAACTCTGGAAGAGTGGCGATCTGATGCAGTACTATGGCAATCCGCGGGAAGACGCGATCAAGATTAAAGAATGGCGGAATTTTATGCGTCTACGCGGCGGCACAATCAATTTCGGAAAGCTGACGATGCATAACGCCGATCTGCTGCTGGTGGACACCTCTCCTTCCGATTGGCTGAACTTTGACGTGCAGAATTATCAGGAACAGTTGGTGAATGGAACCACGCGGATCACGCCCGACGCGGGTCTGCAGATTTTTATCCCGGACATCACCAGCATTCCGCGGAACAGATTCAATCGCGACAGCGTACGGTGGATGCGCAACCGGAACGTCGATCCGCCGGCCGATGTGCGTTGATACGGCATCCAGCCCCTGAGTCTAATCCTCAATCTTCGCGGCAGCGTGCGTCGAAGTGCTTCGACGGTAGCTGCATGTTACGTTGTAGTTGTTACGTTGTAATCTCATGGAGCAGCGGACCTTTAGCTCAGTTGGTTAGAGTACTTCCTTGACACGGAAGGGGTCAGTGGTTCGAGTCCACTAAGGTCCACCATTCGCTCCGATTGCCTTCTCGCCAGACTCACTTAGAAACAGCCCTCTCACATGCTGCGAAAGTGATGTCGCAATCAGGTCCACGGTAGCTGGTTCAATGCTTTTCTTTCCTAGCACGCGAAGTGCGGCGGCGCGACTGGACTTGAACACCAACACCTGGCCCATCAGCATAAGCACCTGAACGCGGATCTCTTCCTCTTTTGCATCCCGGCCGCGCAACCTGCCCACTAGCGTGCTGAGACTGTGGATGAGGGGAATCATGCGCTCGAAGATGAGCGGAAACGCGGAGGTTGGTTCAGCCATTTCGCGGCTCACGAACGACGACCAGTAGTCCGGGATATCGGGCCCCAGAAGGACCAGAGCGAAGCCATGTAACAACCGGCAAAGAGCTTCTACCAAATGGTCGCGAGTCGTTTCGCGGCTCTCGAGCAAGGCATGCTCGGGTAAAAGCCTGGCTGCCATGTGCATCGAGATCACACTGCCAATGTGATCGGCCGCCGCGCGGTACAGCCCTTCCTTGTTAATGAAATGGTAGGCAATGGCGGTGAGTTGAGTATTCGCTCTCCGGGCGATCAAGCGTGTGGTGGTGACCTCGAATCCCTGCCGTCCGAAGGTTTCGATGGCAGCCTCGATCAGCCGATCCCGGGTGGAGGCGAACTCTGGATCATCAGAGGGGGCGATGCCGCTAGTGTAGCTAGGTATCACTCGCCTAATCTTGCGTGTTGAATCAGCTCAAAGCCGATTGAAAGTCGCCTCTGGCCAGGCGACGTACAAAATCGTGATCGCCGTCCAGAAAATCGAGCGTAAGCAGTTCTTCGCGCGACACCCAGCGGATCTGCGCGAATACCCGCGCCTCCAACTCTCCAGCGAATCTGCCCACGGCGAAAAACAACAGATGCACTCTGCTGCCATTCGGGTAATGATGCTGATATCGCGCCAGTTCTTTGCCCGCTTCTGCTTCAATGCTCAGCTCTTCCCGCAATTCCCGGACTAGTGCAGCTTGCGGAGACTCGCCGAATTCTACTTTTCCGCCTGGAAACTCCCACTTCAAAGGATGACGGTCCGTCTCGCGCCGCTGGCCCACCAGGATGAGGTCATCGCGATAAAGGACTCCTGCAGCCACGAGCAGAGGCGCCCTTTGCCGGTGCAAACTGGGCGAGCGCATCGGCCTCCCGTCAGGCCGCCGCGCCCGAGGCCACTAGCTGGCGCAAGACATACGGCAGAATGCCACCATTGCGGTAATACTCAGTTTCTTGCGGTGTATCGATTCGAGCCTTGGCCTGAAACTCAATATGAGAGCCATCGGCGCGAGTGGCCACGATCTCTACCGGTACACCGGTCGCAATCGCAGAGGGGATACGGCCGAGCGCGAATGTTTCTTCTCCTGTCAGCCCAAGACTCTCCCGACTTTCGCCCTCCCTGAACTGCAGCGGCAGAACGCCCATCTGCACAAGATTAGAACGATGAATGCGCTCGAAGCTTTCCGCAATCACCGCACGAACCCCTAGAAGCAGAGTGCCCTTCGCAGCCCAATCCCGAGACGAGCCGGAACCATACTCTTTGCCCGCTAAGATCAGCAATCCTACATTTTGCGCTTTGTAGCGCACCGACGCATCGTAGATCGTCATCTGTTCGCCATCGGGCAAGTGCCTGGTAACTCCCCCTTCCACGCCCGGTACCAGGAAATTCTTCAAACGAATGTTCGCAAAGGTGCCACGAACCATCACTTCGTGATTTCCACGCCGGGCTCCATAACTATTGAAGTCCGATGGCTTCACGCCCAGTCGCGTCAAGTAAGTCGCCGCCGGGCTGTCTAACGCAATCGAACCTGCCGGGGAGATATGGTCTGTGGTAACTGAGTCACCTAGAACGGCGAGAGCGCGCAGCCCCGACAGGTCCCGAACATAAGTCAGCGGATCGACCATGCGGTCAAAGTAAGGCGGCTGCTTAATATACGTGGAATCGGTGCTCCACTCATAGATATTGCCGGCCGGAACGCGGAGCGAGTTCCAGTTGCCGTCCCCTTCAAACACCTCTGCATACTCCCGGGCAAAAAACTCGGTCCGGGCAGATTGTTGCACCGCCGCTTCGACTTCGTCGTGCGATGGCCAGATGTCTTTCAAATAAACCTTCTTGCCCTTCTCGTCTTTGCCGATCGGATCCTTCGTGAGATCGAGATCGACGCGCCCGGCAAGCGCATAAGCAACCACAAGCGGGGGTGAAGCAAGATAGTTGGACCGCACTAAAGAATTTACGCGCCCTTCAAAATTTCGATTGCCACTCAGCACGGCTGCAACGTTCAGCTTGTGGTCGCTGATAGCGGTAGCAACTACATCAGGGAGCGGGCCACTGTTGCCGATACAAGTTGTGCAGCCATACCCGACTAAGTGGAAATTGAGTCGTTCGAGATAGGGCATCAGTCCTGCGTCAGACAGGTAATCCAGTACTACCTTCGATCCCGGCGCGAGCGAGGTTTTGACCCAGGGCTTCACGGCCAATCCGCGCTCCACCGCTTTCTTGGCTAATAATCCGGCCGCCATCATCACTGACGGGTTTGAGGTGTTAGTACAGCTGGTGATCGCTGCAATCACAACCGCACCGTCCGCGATCTGCTCCTTATGGCTGTTTACCTGGATCGCAGCTGACTTTTGAGAACCGGAGAGTGATGACAGAAAGCTGCTCTTGACAGCCGAAAGCTCAATCCGGTCCTGGGGCCGCTTGGGTCCCGCTAATGACGGCTCCACCTTGGATAAGTCGAGCGAGAGTGTGTCGGAGTAAACCGGATCCGGCGACGAACTAGTTAGAAAGAGACTTTGCTCTTTCGCATAAGTTTCCACCAAGTCAATCTGCTCGGCGGACCGGTTTGTCAGTCGGAGATACTCCAGGGTCTGATGATCTATCGGAAAGAAGCCAATCGTTGCTCCGTATTCCGGCGCCATGTTACTGATCGTGGCGCGATCGGCGAGCGGCAGAGCACTGACCCCTGGTCCATAAAACTCCACGAATTTCCCAACAACGCCTCGCTTGCGGAGTAACTGCGTTACGGTCAGCACCAGATCCGTAGCAGTGGCGCCCGCCGGCAGCCGGCCGCTGAGTTTGAAACCGACCACCTGCGGAAGCAACATCGAGATAGGCTGCCCGAGCATGCAGGCTTCGGCTTCGATGCCCCCGACACCCCAGCCCACGACCCCCACGCCATTGATCATCGTGGTGTGGGAATCGGTGCCCATTAACGTATCTGGATAGGCTTGTGGCACGGCCTTGGTGTGGTCAGCGAAAACGACACTTGCCAGATACTCCAGATTTATTTGATGAACGATGCCGGTGTCGGGAGGAACCACCCGGAAGTTACCGAACGCCCTTTGGCCCCACCGCAGGAAGGCATATCGCTCCTGATTGCGAGAGAACTCGAGTAGCGCATTGTTTGCAAAGGCTTTGTCAGAGCCGAATTCATCCACTTGCACGGAGTGATCGATCACAAGATCGGCAGGAATGAGCGGATTCGCCAGTTCGGGATTGGCACCGAGTCGCTTAAGCGCGTCGCGCATGGCGGCAAGGTCGACCACGCACGGAACGCCGGTGAAATCCTGCAGTAATGTGCGGGCGGGGCGGAACTGAATCTCCTGCGCCGGTTTCTTCTGGTCCCAGCGCGCCACATATTCGATGTCCGAGGCTTTCACGGTGCGGTCATCTTCGAATCGAAGCAGATTTTCAAGCAGGATGCGGATGCAATACGGCAGATTTGCAATGCGCACACCGCTGAGAGTTTTTTCGAGCGCATTCAGACGAAAAATCTGGTACTCGGCATTGCTAACGCGCAGCATCGTGGCCGCTTCGAAGCTGTTCTTAACCGGCATTTTATCTTTAGTGTAAGCCCCCGCTTCGAAGGAACACTTACATGTAAGTGGGCTGCTCGATGCCCAGAACACCTAGTGTGCGAGCAATCTGCTCAAAGACGTATCGGGTCGTCCACAGCAGCACCGTACGGATCTCTTCATCGGGCTCGGAGAGAACCGGCGAATCACGGTAAAAGGTGTTAAAGCTCTGAGCGAGTTGAAACGAATACTTGACGACGTGGGCCGGCTCGCCCGATTCAATCGCGCGCTCGATGACACTATCCAGCTTGGAAGCTAATAACAACAGCTGCCAGACACTCTCCTCTTTCAGCGCAGTTCGAAGACTCGCTTCGGTTAATATCCGCGAGAAGTCAGGGATCTCCCCGAAACGCTCTCTCCACTTATCCAGAATCCTGGCGGCGCGCACACCGGCATACTGCACATAAGGGCCGGTTTCACCTTCGAAGCTAAGGGCCTCGTGGAAATCGAAGGCAATCACGGACGAGCGCGTGAATTTCAGCAAAAAGTAACGCAGCGCGCCGACTGCGACCATCCGTGCAGTGCGCTCACGATCTTCGGCTGGCCGTTCAGGATGACGATCGGAGACCTCGATCAGCGCCGTTTCGAGCAACTTGTCGATCAGGTCGTCTGCTTTAACGCCCAAACCCTTCCGGCCGGAAACTTCCACATAGGGACGACCTTTGTCTTCGTCAGACAACGCGATGCCAAGTTCCTGGCAGGTGCGCGGCGTAAGGGCAACCATCTCGTAAGAGAAGTGAATGGAGGCATCCGCGGCTTTCTCAAACGAGAGTGCTCGAAGCCCGGCAACGACGACGTCCTGCAGATACGACTGGCGCGAGTCGATTACGTTGTAGACCCTTGCAGCGTGACCGAAATGCGCTGGCTGGCCTACGGTGGAATCCGCGGTGGTAACCCAGAGCTGGTGTCCATTCGAATAACGGAACCAGTCGCGATAGTAGAAGTCTTTTCCCAGCAACCCAAACTTCCAAAGCTGGTAAGCAATGTCTTTGCCGACATAGGTGACTGTGCCGTTCGACCGTACAATCACTTTGCTGTCGTCTTCTTCAGGAGCCAGTTCATTTTTCTCGCGGAATGCCGACGAAGGCATGACCCAGCAACCCTTATTCTTTCCGTGCTCTTCGTAATAAATTGCCTTGCGCTGCTTTAAAAGCTCGAACGCGGTAGCCCAGAAATGCAAGTGCAGGATTTCGCTTTCGCGCGGCAGGACATCGTACACAATGCCGAGCCGGAGCATTGTGCTGAGGTGTTTGAGCACGATGGTGTCGGAAACAAGCGATCCCATTTCGGCGAGCGATCCCTGCCCGGACTCGATGGCGTGCAGCACTTCCGTGCGCCAGGCGAGTGCGGAGGGATTGTCCTTGAAGTAGGTTGAAATTCGAGCATACAGATCCCAACACAGGTAGTCGAAACGTACTCGAGAGTCGGCGATGAGTGCCTTCACTTCCTCCAGTGACTGGTGCTCCAGAAAGTGAAAGCCCGCTACGACGTCAGCCACCTGAACGCCCGTGTTGTCGATGTAGTTTTGCACCTCCACTTCACGCCCGTTCTGTCGCAGCATGCGGACGAATGTATCGCCGAGGACCGCATTGCGAAGGTGCCCGATATGGGCCGCCTTGTTCGGATTGATGTTGGTATGCTCTACGATGATCTTGCCTTGGGAGGCCTGCCCGGCGACGAGTTGCGAGCCGGCACCGCTGGACTGCCGCAAAGTTAACGCGAATTTAGATCGTTGCAGCCGGACATTGATGTAGCCGTTGCCTGCAATCTCAAGCGCCTCTACAGCCTCGACAGGGCTCATAGCCGCCACTAACTCCGTCGCGATCTGGCGGGGCGGCAGACGTAACTGGCGCGCAAGCTGGAAGGCGATCGGGATGGCGAATTCCCCGAAGGCGCTCTGTTTTGGTTGCTCGAGAGTAACTTGCGTCTGGATGCCGAAGCGGCTTGCCAAGGCCCGTTCCACCTCGGCAGTGAGTGCGAGTTCGATAGCCAAAGGCATCAAAGCCAGTATGCAGGGTTCACTCTTTTCAAACGGGCGAATGCTGCCGACTGGCCGAACGGCTGATGTGGGGCCGTGCCTCACTGCATGACACTTGGACCATGACGCTTTCAGAAATCTCCCGTTCTTTCACCGATCTGTGCCAAGCCGGGGTCCAAGGTGTAGTGGCCGTAAAGACAGGCGCTTACCGCACCGTAAGTGGTGTCGTTGTCGGCGAAGACCTGGTAGCCGTGACCAACCATACGCTTAAGAGACGAGACCAGGTTGCTTTTCAAACACAGGATGGAGCAGGCGACAAAGCGGAAGTTGTTGGACGCGATCCCAGATTGGATCTTGCGATCCTCCGCCTTCCACAACGCTCCATTCACGCCCTGCCCTGGGCCGAGCCAGCCAGTCTTCGCGCCGGGTCTCTGGTCGCAGTCGTGGGACTGACTACCGATGCCGGACCCTCCGTCAGCCTTGGCGTTCTAGGCGCAGTCGGAAAGGAGCGGCGCACCTGGCGAGGCGGACTGCTCTCGAGGTTCGTACGGCTGGATGCCGCGCTCTATCCGTCGCAAGCAGGCGCGGCAGTGATCGATGCAGATGGCAAGCTGATTGGTATGGCCACTCCCGCTCTTTCCCGGCACTCGACCATCGTGATTCCAATCGATACGATCCACTCGGTGGCGCAGGATCTGATATCGGGCCGGCCGACCGGTCGTGGATACCTGGGCGTAGGATTACAGCCTGTCAATCTGCAGGCAGCCGTGATCGACAGATTCAAGCTCAACCAGAAGACTGGCCTGATCGTATTGAGCATCGAACCAGACTCCGCTGCGGAGGCGGCCCGGTTGCAGATAGGAGACGTGCTCTTGTCCCTGAACAAACAGCCGACCGATGACGTACTCTCGCTTCATCAGTTGTTGGCGCAGGTCGATTTGCAGAACGACCTACCGATCGAGCTTCTACGGGGAGGCGAGCTGGTCCAGGCCACGGTTAGGCTGGGTGACCGTAGTTGATTCCCCACAACATCCGATGATTCATCTTCTGATTGAGCCGGGTACGCCAACCGGCTCCCTGGGCAGCGATCCGCGTTTTGAAATTGTCGGCGCGCATGAGGCTGCGAGTGCCGACGTCATCGTGACAAATCGCCGTCGCATGCGCCATCTCGGTCTGGGCTCTCCGCCGATTGTGCTGCTGGATGACAGCCTGGAAAGGGCAACGCCGCTGCCGGAGGGAGTGGCAGCCATTCTCCCCTCGGACGTTCCGGACAGTGAGTTGGCTGCGGTGATTGAAGCTGTTGCGCAGGGCTTCACGGTCCTCACCGCGTCCCAATCAAAGAGACTACTGCGGCGCAAAGCATGGCAGAGTGCCGCAAGCGACCGGATGGACCTGGTTGATACCGAAGCCCTTACCACGCGTGAAACAGAGGTCTTGCGCATGATGGCGGACGGCCTGGAGAACAAGGAAATTGCGGGACGCCTGGCTATATCCGATCACACGGCCAAGTTTCATGTGGCCCAGATACTTGCCAAGCTTCGCGCCTCCAGCCGCACAGAAGCCGTTGCGGGCGCTTTACGTAGTGGCCTGATTCCTATTTAGCAGGACGTGCCAGTAATTGCTTTAATTGCGCTTGAATCTGCGGTTTGTTCTGCGGGCTTACTTCCATAGCTTTCTCGAGAAACCGGATTCCATCGTCTCGCTTTCCTTCCGCAATACGGAGCGACCCCAGAGTAGCTAGCGCCTCCAGGTCGTTCGGGGCGGCATTCAACACGTTGCTCTCTGCACGATCCAGATCCTGGCGCGATCCCTGATGCAAGCGGACGGCAAGAACGTCCCAGCGCGCCCGATCGAGCGCGATAAATCCCTGGGTCGCAACACTCGACATGGCGTCGCGCCCTAGCATGCCCACAAGTGCCAGCTGTGCCAGGCCAAAGTTGGGATCAAGCGTAACTGCCTGCCTCAGAAGACCGGCTCTCTCCTGAGGCTGTCCACTTACGATCGATGCCGTGAACAGCCGCATTGCATCCAGGTTGGAAGTTGAGAACTTCCGGGCTCCGCTGTCGAGTTCATAAGCAAGCGCGTCCAGGCCTTTCAGCAAGTCAGCCATGCTGTCTATCCGGGATTCGAAAACACGCTGCGAGCGCTGGGATTGCAGATCAAAAAGAGCTGCTGTGATGCGCAATTTGCCGGTCCTTCTTTCGATGACCGGTTGCAGCCAGTAGGCAGCACTGGCCAAGAAGGCGTTCGATTCGTCCGCTGCAAAGACGGGAACAGAAGTAGCAGAGGCAGACAGATCGTGTTGCAGAACAATTGCTGACGCAACGCCGATCCATTGGGCACTTCCCTCGTTCAACAAGACGGCCGCAGGCGCTATGGCAACATGCCGTAGCCTTGCAATACCCAAGGATGGGCGTGAGCAGGCGAAAGAAGCCAGGAGTAAGGCGCCCAGCAAGCAAATGGCCGGGCGGGGAGAGCTCACAGAGGCTTCGGATTTTGAAGCATCAGCTCCCGGAAGGACGGGTCGGTTTTCAGGGTTGCGAATTCGGGCGTGGTGGAAATCTTGCCCCGGTCTTTTAGCCCTTCTTCCAGCGCCTTCCGGAGATAAAGAATTGCTCGCTCATTGGCGCCATGTTTGGCGTACATTTTGGCCAGATAGAAGTGGTAAGTTGCTCGCTCCTCTACCGTCCTTTGCTGCATCAAGGTGCCGAATGTGCTGTGATGCTCAAACACATCGGGATCAAGCTTGAGCGCCGCCTCGTAGTATTCAGCGGCATGAGAATAATCCCGACGCCCGAAGTAAGCAGCGCCTAAGTTGGCGAAGATTGAGGCTGTCGGGGAGGTATAGCGCAGCGCCCGCTTATATTGTCCGATGGCGCGGCGGTAATTTTTCTCCGAGTAGTAGATGGTACCCAGGTTGTTGATCGCCTCTGAATACGAGTGATCGAGCTTGACCGCCCGTTCGTAATTCTTGCGAGCAAGATCCAGATTCAGCATCTGGTGAAAAGCGATACCGATTTTGTTCGCCACAGCGGGAGAGTTAGCCGGCGCCTCACGGTACTTATCAATCGCTTCCCGATACATCTTGCGTGCCATGAAAATATCACCACGCAATTCGGGGGTAATTGCCGGCCGCGCCTGAATCACAGGGCTTTGGTTTTCGGTCGATATCGACCGCATACCGGAATTGAAACCGTTGGATCCGCCGCCTATGAAATTCTGGCCGGAAAGACTTCCTGTCAGAACAGCGAGGCATATCGGGAGAGAGAAAGCCGCCGTTGTGATCTTCGAGCAGTAAGGGCGGACGGGAAGAGAGGCCATGAGAGATCCCCTTTTGACCTCTACTATATACCTTCCAGCTCAGCTTGGCACACGCAAGATGCTACTTGAAGATGTTCTTCAGTTTGTCGAATAAACCTTTTTTGTTCTTCGTCCGGTCTTTCAGTTGATCACTTTGGGATTTGCCCATGCCGTCGGCCTCGGTCGCCGACGGATCGGCCGGCAAAGTGCCCGGATAGCCCGAAAGGTTCGGCAGCGTCGTAATCGGACGTGAGGTGGAATCCCAGCCGGCGATCTGGGTGCTGCCCCCCAGATGCAAAGGACAGAAATCCACCGGCTGCGTACCAAGAATAAAGTATTCGTTGCGCACCTGATTGGGAGGACAGAGGCTGGTGGCCAATTTGCCGGTCTGCAGGTCTACTTGCGCGCCGAAAATGCCGTCGGGAGCTTGAAAATCAGTGACGTCGCGATAAGCGCGATGTTTGTGCGCCCGCTTCATGAAATCCACCCAGACTGGTAAGGCCGCCTTATTGCCGTCTATCTTCAGATCCTGATAATCATCAAGACCAACCCAGACAACGCAGAGGAGCTTGGACGTAAAGCCGGCAAACCAGGCGTCATGCGATGTACCCGTTTTGCCTGCAGCGGGAAGCGTAAAACCGCGGGAGCGGACAGCGGCGCCGGTACCGTTGCGAAGCACTTCGTTCATCAGGCTGACGATTAGAAAATTCACCCGCGGATCCAGCACGCTTTTGCTCGATGCCTGTGCCGCCCAACTGTCGCGCCCGCTGCGGTTCACAATTTCGTTGATGAAGCGAAGCGGCACCAGTGCACCATTGTTGGCGAACATGGTGTAAGCGCCGGTAATCTCCACCGGGGTTACGTCGTACGCTCCCAGGGCCATGGACGGCGTAGCCCGGATATCGCTCAACCCTGCTTTGTGCGCCAGGTCGGCCACGGTGTTATAGCCGGTCCGCTCAGCGACTGCCACTGCGGGAATGTTCAGCGATTTGGCAAAGGCGGTGCGGACAGTGACATCGCCCATCCCGTTGAGATTGTGATAATCAGCCGGTTCATAGGACTTGCCGCCATAGTAGAAAGCTCGCGATTCATCTTTGACAATCGTGGCAGGGGTGATAGGGTCGGGCCGGTCCTGCAACCCCGTATTTAGCGCGGCCGCATAGACGAAAGGTTTGAAGATACTGCCGGAGGGCCGCTTTGCCGATGCATGATTAAGCTGGCTGTAGCCGTAATTGCGGCCACCCACCAGGGCTTTTACTTCTCCTGTATGAGGATCGACGCAAACCAGCGCCACCTGCGGCTCCACCGGCGTAACGCCCGCTTTGGTGCGCTTCGCTACGATTTTGGAGACCTCCAGCATTCCGTTCGCGACAGCCTCGGCCGCGTCACGCTGTAAATCGTTGTCAAGCGTGGTATAGATTCGGGAGCCGGATTCCTGGAAGTCCTGGTCGCTGAAGTCGGTCGCGAGCCGCTCATTCACCAGGTCGACAAAGTAAGGAGCGTCCGCGGACTCAACGCCCTGCCGTGACGTGCTCACCGGCCCCTGCAGCGCATCGCGGTATTGCACTTCCGTGACGAAATCGTTCTCGCGCATCAGGCGAAGCACAACATTGCGCCGGGTTTGGGCACGTTCCGGAAACCGGACGGGATTGAATCGGCTAGGCTGCTGGATCAAGCCCGCCAGTGTCGCAGCTTCGGGCAGCGACAAACTTCGCAAATCTTTGCCGAAATAAGCCTGCGCCGCTTCCCCGAAACCTCGGATAGCAAAAGAACCGCGCCGTCCAAGATCCACCTGGTTGGCGTAATACTCAAAAATCTTCTCCTTCGTCAGCTTCTGTTCCAGATGGATGGTAATCAGCAACTCGTCCAGTTTTCGCCCGTAGGTCTTGCGTGAGTCGAGCCAGATATTGCGCGCCAGTTGCTGCGTGATGGTAGAAGCACCCTGTGTCTTGCGCCGGTCGCGCAGATCCACCCACAGCGCTTTCATAATCCGGATAGGGTCGAAGCCGCCGTGCTGAAAAAATCTTTTATCCTCAACGGAAATAACGGCGTGGACCAATACCGGCGGAATATCCTCGTACTTCACCAGACGACGCTTCTCGCGATTACGATCGAACAAGCTGCTCAACAGCCTCGGCTCCATCGTGAACTGCGTCCGAGGTGAGTTATCAGTCAGTGAAATAATCGAGGAAATTCGGCCTTCATCGAACTTAATGACACCCGGTTCCGAGCGGGAGTAAGAACGATCTCCGGGAAAAATTTCGATGGCCGCAGGTCGCAAGTGATACCAGCCGCCCGGGTTTCTGCGCTGATCTTCCACATAGCCGCTTTCGCGCAGCCGCGAAGCGAATTGCGTCACATTGCCCGGGTCACCAAGCCCTACGATCTGCGGAGCTGAATAGAGCAGCGACGAGTTCGGGAACGGGCCTGAAATCAGCTTCTCATCCGTCAGGCGAGCGTACTTTCGATATTCGAGGACCAGCGCCGTCGTTGCGATCAGAAAGATCGCGAACACGGCCAGCAACGAGTAGCGAAACGCCGGCTTTCGCACGAGCGCGGATAGAGGAGCAACCAGGCCTTTCTTGACAGGCTTTGATTTTTTACTGCGAGTTGCAGTACTGGAAGGAGGGGCGGGGAGTTTTATGCGGACAGGCAATTCAATTTGGTGTGGAGTCCCGGACGCTGCGGCCGCGAGAATGCCCTAGGACCGGTGGCTTTCGGCCGGTCCATATGATTCTAGCTCTTTCCAGATATCGTCATCGTGAGGCTCCCAGTCGGCCGGAGCCCGTCCTGTAATCTTCAGCTCTTCTTCATGGAGCGTGCCGTGACCATAGGGGCAAATCGACGCTGTACGAGGGCGTCCAGACGTTACCAGGTTGGCCCAACTGCCCGATTCCAGAGGCATGATCAGCCGCCGTAAGCAGGAACGGCAGCGGCGCCGCTGATCCCAGTAGGACAGAATCGCGGCCCCGATACCGAGTGTCCAGATACAGAACGTCCCGAGAAAGAAAAGCAGAGCACCGGTGCTGGGTTTGGTCCCCAGCCAGGGGAGCGGCTTCGGCGAACGAGGATAAAAGGAGACCAGGAGCGCTTCCAGCCCGACTACGAGCACTAGAATCGCACTGATTTTCGCCGCAAAGTAGAGCCGGTACTTCACTGCCTGATTAGACTCTGTTTCCCATCCAGGAGTTCCTTCTACTTAGCCGTTCCTCAATCTCGAAGGAGGTTCTTGGCAAGAAATAGTACGTTGGCAGGACGTTCCGCCAAACGCCGCATGAAGTAGGGATACCAGGCGTCACCATAGGGAACATAGAGACGCAGACGGTATCCCGCGCTAACAACCCGACGCTGGAGATCGCGCCGGATTCCGTAGAGCATTTGAAATTCAAACCGTTCCGGACCAATCGCCGAGGTTTTCACATATCGCAGCGCCTCTTCTACGATTTCCCCATCGTGGCTGGCGATTGCCGGATAAACTCCCTGATCCAGCAATTGGCGCATCAGCTTCACATAGTTGGCGTCCACGTCGGATTTGCGCGCCATGGCAACCGTTGGAGCTTCACGATAGGCGCCTTTGCAAAGCCGGACCGGAATTTTAAGAGCTGACAGCGAGTGGATGTCGGCTTCGCTTCGAAACAGGTAAGCCTGAATGACAGCACGGACATAACCGGGAAAACTTCCCTGCAATGAACGCACAATATCGAGCGTGCGATCAGTATATTCACTCGATTCCATGTCCACTTCTACCCGGCTATTCATCTTGCGGGCCTGCGCGGCAAGAGCTTCAACGTTGGCCCGGCAGGCGTCTGCTGAGAAATCAAGCCCGAACTGCGATAGCTTGATCGAAACCGTTGCCGGCAGCCCCGCCCTTGCAATCTCGGTTTGTGCGGACAGGTAGCAATCCCGGGACACAGCCGCCTCATCGAGGGAGCGTACGTTCTCGCCCAGAAAATCGAGCGTAGCCGCCACATCTTCACGGGCCAGATTCTTGAGCACCCGTATGCCCTCGTCCAGAGATCGCCCGGCAACAAAGCGGCCCGTCAGCTTACGGGAGATCGGCGAATTCTCCATCCATTGGCGCATCCAGTGATTGTGCGAGAGATGCAGAAGAGTGCGTCGCAACATGACCGAAGACAAGAACGGGAGCGAACTGCTGATTCAACTATAGCTAGGCGAAAGGACGCCAAACTCTGCCCACCCTGGCAACTTAGACGAAGATTGTGTAGCTGACAAGTGCAAGCCCGGTTCCCAGCACGGCGCCCACTGCGACATCACTTAAAAAGTGCATACCGAGAAGGATGCGGGACGCGGCAATACTGAAGGCGCAGAACAGCAGGACTGCCAGCGCGATGGGATAGAACATACCCACGTTCACGGCGACGGCAAACGCCGTGATGGTGTGCCCGGAGGGAAATGAGAATCGATCGGGAGGCAAAAGACGAGCCCAGCAATGAGGTTCAATTTCGCAAGGCCTCTTTCGGCCCGAAATCTTTTTCACCACAATGAAGATGCCGATCCCGGTAAGGGCCGCGGCGCCGGCCGAAGCAGCCGCTGCAAAGCGCGAAGGCCCACCCCAAACCAATATGATCAAAGCCGCTAAATACCAGGCCCATCCGTCGCCGGCCCGTGTGGCTGCCATAGCCCACCATCGGACCCACCTGGGCGCGGGCCACTGGTTCACCTTCCGCATCAACTTGTGGTCGCGGGAGGCGATGTACTCGAGCATAGGATGGTGAGTCGTCAAGACGGGGACTCCTCACACCCATAGTCTACGTGACCAAAGACCAGGTAGCGAGACTCGAAGTTGCAGGCGCGTGTGTACTTCAAGAGTTAAGCTGTACAGTGCGGAATGCTTACACTCCCTTTGTAAGAGATGAGGCATTACGAAGAGATGACAGTTCAGACAATCATCGGTGAAGCAACCCTGCGAGGCTTGCTGAAAGATTATGCGCAAGTAGGATAGAGGATTGGGAAACAAGTCCAAGCTGGATTTTGTGTTCTTCGATGCCGGCGGCGGTCACCGGAGTGCGGCGACGGCGCTCGAAGCAACCGTAATTGAACAGGGCTACGAATGGGACGTCCGCCTGGTGAACCTGCAGGAAGTTCTGGATCCGCTGGACATCTTTCGAAAGCTGACGGGCGTGCGGCTCCAGGACCTCTACAACAGTATGCTGGCGCGCGGCTGGACCCTGGGAGCGTCCTCGTGGCTTCCCTTGATGCAGTGGATTGTACGCCGGTATCATGGCGCGGCGGTTCGACTATTGGATCCCTTCTGGCAGGATCGCCAACCCGACATGGTGGTCTCGCTGGTACCGAACTTGAATCGGGTTTTGTTTGAAGGCGCCCGGCGCGCCATGCCGACTGTTCCTTTCGTCACCATCCTGACCGATCTGGCTGATTATCCGCCGCACTTCTGGATGGAGCAGCAGGATCAGCATTTGATCTGCGGCACCCGACGGGCGTATGCGCAGGCACGAGAGCAGGGTTATCCGTCGTCTCGAATTCACCAGGTCAGCGGGATGATCCTGCGGCCGCTCTTCTACCGGCAGATCAAGACCGACCGGCGGGCGGAACGGCGGCACATGGGCCTGGATCCGGATCTGCCGACGTGCCTGGTGATGTTTGGCGGCGAAGGCTCGAATGTGATGTACTCGGTCGCCAGGCGGCTGGGGAACAGCTCTACACCGTTGCAGCTGATTATGATGTGCGGGCGCAACAGCAACCTTCGATTGCGCTTGCAAGCATTACAACTGCGGAACCGTATGGTTACATTCGGATTCGAAACAGACGTTCCACGCTTTATGTCTCTGGCTGACTTCTTCATTGGAAAGCCGGGCCCGGGCAGCATTTCCGAAGCTTTGCAGATGGGCTTGCCGGTGATCGTCGAGTCCAACTCGTGGACCCTTCCCCAGGAGCGTTACAACACTGCGTGGCTGTCGCAACAGGGCTACGGCATGGTTCTGCGCAACTTGACCGAAATTGAAGAAACGGTGACCAATCTACTTTCCGGACACAGGTTGGCCGAATGGAAAGAACGGGTAGCGGGCTTCCGCAATCGCGCGCTTTACGAGATCCCGCCGATTCTGCAGGAAATTCTGGGCGCCGGCCCCAGTGAGATGCCGGCTGCCGCTCCCTTCAATCCGTTCCCGCAGCCGGAAGTTAACACGGAAAATCTGCTCGACAGCACCAGCTGAGTCGCCCTTAAGGGGAAGCCGCCTGGGCCCGGTCGACGTGTTACGCTCGCTCCTGTGTGCGGCATAGCAGGCTTTACTCACAGCAACCGCCGCGAAGCTGCAGGCATCATTCGCGCCGCGCTCGACAGCATTCGCCATCGCGGGCCCAACCAGCAGGGTACCTTCGAAGGCGATTCGATCGCGATGGGCGCAGTGCGTTTGAAGATCATCGACCTTTATGGCGGAGATCAACCGATGCGTCTGGAGCGGGAAGATCTAACGCTCGCGTTCAACGGCGAAATCTATAATCATCGCGCGCTTCGGCAGGAGCTGACGGCGCTTGGGCATCGCTTTGAAACCGAGTGCGACACCGAAGTGGTGCTACATGCCTTTGCTCAGTGGGATGTGAAGTGCTTTGAGCGATTACGAGGTATGTTTGCGGCGGCGTTCTGGCAGGAGAAGCGTAAGCGGCTGGTGCTGGTTCGTGATCGCCTTGGTATAAAGCCACTCTATTTCGCACAGCATGCCGGACAGGTTCACTTCGGTTCGGAGCTAAAAGCGATTTGGGCGCACCCGGCCATTCCGCGGCGCTTGTCACGCGATGCTTTGCCCTATTTCCTGCTGCTGAATTACATTCCCGGGCCGTATACGCTGGCCCACGATATTCAGAAGCTGCCTCCAGGTTGTTATCTCGAGTGGACCGCCGGCAAGATCGCACAGAAACATTACTGGAAGCTCCGTTTCTCGCCCCAGCCGATACGGGAGGAAGAAGCCATTGAAACCCTGGATCTGCTGATGACCCAATCGGTCCAGGAGCATCTGGTGGCCGATGTTCCGCTTGGCATTTGGGCAAGCGGCGGCCTGGACTCCTCAGCCATCCTGCACTACGCATCACAAGCCGCAAGCGGACGCAAACTCAAAACTTTCTCGATATCGTTTCAGGGCCGCAGCTTTGACGAGAGCAGATTTTTCCGCGCACTGTCGGCCCAATATGCGACCGATCACCACGAATTCGATCTGCACGGTGATCTGGATTTGGCCTCTGCCTGCCACGATCTGTCGTACTACTCCGACGAGCCTAGCGCTGATGCGGGAGCCTTACCCGTCTACTTTCTGTCGCGCATGTCTGCCAGGCACGTCACCGTCGCCCTCAGCGGCGAAGGAGCAGACGAAATTTTCGGTGGTTATCAGACGTATCTCGCCGACCGCTACGCCAGCCGCATACGCCTGCTGCCGCGATGGCTGTTGAGATTGGGCCTGAGCGCTGCCAGACGATTGCCCGTGTCGGACGATAAGATCGGTCTCGACTACAAGCTGAACCGGTTCCTGGAAGGTGCGCTTCTGCCACCCGACGATGCCCACTTCTTCTGGAACGGAACTTCCTCCAGCTCTGACCTTTCGGCTTTCACCCGCCCGGTGCAGGCAAGTTCTCTGATCGATCGCCTCCCCGGTGCACCAAAAGACGATTTGGTAAGCCGCTATATCTTTGCCGATCAAAACTACTTTCTCCCCGACGACATTCTGTACAAGTGCGATCGCATGAGCATGGCCAGTTCGCTCGAGGTGCGCCCGCCGTTCCTCGACCATCGCATCGTGGAGTTTGCCGCAGGGCTTCCTTCGTCCCTGAAGATCCGTGGCCGCAGCACGAAACACGTCATGCGGCTTCTGCTCAGCAGGAAGCTTCCCGCTCTGATTCTCAACCGGCGAAAGGAGGGCCTTGATATTCCGGCGCATGAGTGGCTACGCGGTCCTCTGCGACCTTTGGTGGAGCAAACCTTATCAAGCGACGCAGTGGAACGCGCCGGCGCTGTACCAGCATCGTTCGTGCGACGGGTTCTGGATCAGCATATGTCGCGCCAGGCCAATCTGGGCTATCACATCTGGGGCCTGCTGACCATGCATCTTTGGATTGCCCGATGGAACGTGCAGCCCTTGGCAGAGCTTGACAGCGCACCTGAACTGGCAGTGCAGACCACTTGAGATGTGGCTGCTAGAGCTGAACGCACCGGCCGGAGACGTTCCGCAGATTCTCGAGTTTCTGTGGGAAGCAGATACAGCGGGCATTAGCGAGCACGACAGCGCTAACAGCGTGAGTCTAAGCGCCGGTTTCGAAGCTCAAATTCTCCTGCCGAGTGACTGGGCTCGTTTCCAGCCACGTTGGCGGCTCGACTCGACCGATTGGGTGGCCGAGGCGCAACGCTCTTGGCCCATGCGCCATGTGGGACGAAAAATCACACTCGCCGCACCTTGGCACCAGGTGCTCCCGGAACCTGAGCGCCTGCTGATCCGGCACAACCCATCGGTGGCCTCGGGAACCGGCGAGCATCCCTGCACCGTGCTTGCCCTGGAGGCGTTGGAGCGTGAAATCACACCCGGCGTCAGCGTCTTCGATGTCGGCACCGGTTCGGGAATTTTGGCGTTGACGGCAGCGGCGTTAGGGGCTGTTCGAGTGCTAGGTGTGGACCCGGATGAAGCCTCGATTCAGGTAGCGCGAGAGAACGCGGCGCTGAATCCCACTCATTGCCGCGGCACGGATCTTCAATGGGTTGTGGGTTCTGCCGACTGTGGCGCTTCTGGTGCCTTTGACATCGTGGTTGCCAATATAAATGCGAGCGTTCTACTCGCGCTATGGGACGATCTGGAACGTTGCGCTACCAGACGATTCATCCTGACCGGGTTCGAGCGCGCAGAGATGCCGCGTATTGCCGCACTCAGCTCTGCTTCCGAACAGTTCTTTTCCGGGGATTGGGCTTGCCTGACGATGCCGGCGCCGAACCTGCTTCCCTAAGCCGCTCCAGCGCTCTTTCGATCGAGCCCCCTCCCTGTAAAACCGGCGCAAAAATGTCACCCTTCTCGCGAAATCTCGCAAGCGCATTGTCGATGCGAAACTGGTCCGCACGCAGACCTCGCTTTACTTCACTCCACTCGAGCGGTGTGGCTACAGGAGCGCTATCGTAGGCACGAACGACATAGGGGGCGGCAATCGTCTTCCCCGAACCGATTTGCAGGTAGTCGAAGTACACACGGCCTTGCTCGCGTTTGTTTACGCTACGTGGAGTGGTGAAGAGTGCCGGTTCTCGCGCTACCGCCAAATGCGATAAAAGTTCGGCAAAGTTACGCGCCTGCTCGAAGCTGTAGACCGGTTTGAGCGGCACATAAATGTGGAGGCCGTCGCCGCCGGTCGTCTTTGGATATCCCCGCAAACCAAGCTCCCCAAGGATGCCGTTCAACAAAACTGCTGCGTCAACAATCAGATCGTAGGAGGCTCCCACGGGGTCCAGATCGAGCAGCATCCAGTCCGGGTTCTCGCGCGTCTCATAACGGCTCATCAGTGGGTTGTGATCGATACACCCCAGGTTCACCAGGTAAAGCAGGCTGGCGCGGTCCTGCGCGAAGGGATAGTTGTTGGTCTTCTCGCCCCCATGCTCCACAATTGGTTCGCAACGCATCCAGGACGGGAAATGCTGACTGGCATTCTTCTGAAAAAAGAAATCGCTGCCAATACCGTTTGGGTATCGCTTCAATGACAGAGGCCGGTCGTGCAAATGGGGCAGCAGATAAGGCGCAACACCGCTGTAGAACTCGAGCAAGTCACGTTTTTTCCAACCTTCTTTCGGAAAAAAAATCTTCTCGAGATTCGTGAATTTGAGTGAGAACCCATCGACATCGATCGTGGCCTCTTTGGAAGAGGGCAGAAGTGTCTTGTCGGCATCCGGCGTCAAAGCCTTCTCTGGAGCAGGGGGCGCCGGCGCTTCGCGGACCACCTCGCCGGGCGCTTTATCGTCCCGCATCGCAACAAATACAGGCGCACGCAGCGCGCCGTCGTCCGTCCACTCGAGGAAGCGGATCTGGCACACCACTTCCGGCCTCACCCAAGTAGCATCTTTTACTTTGGTCTTTAGCGCAAACGGATTTTCCTTCTGAACCAGCGGCTGCAATCGTTCGAAGATCGCGCGCATCTTCCTGCTGTCAAACCCGGTACCCACCTGTCCGGCATGGCGCAGTTTGCCATGTTCCATCACGCCGAGCACCAAAGCGCCAAAGTACTCTCGGGCTCCTTTCGTGAACCCGGCAATCAGAAATTCCTGTTCGTTCAGAACCTTGATTTTTTGCCAGCGTACTGTACGCGCACCTTCGTACTTGCTGCGGCGGTCCTTCGCGACAATCCCCTCGAGTTTCATCTGGCGCGCCGCCTCGAACATCTGTTCGCCTTCGGTTTCGAACGTTTCTGAGATACGAACGCGTTCCCCTTCCGAGACAACGGCCTTCAGCACCTGCCGCCGATCCTCGAGCGATGCCGGACGAAGGTCATACCCGTCAACGTAGAGCACGTCAAACAGGAACAATACGACGGGCGTCTTCTCCGCCAGGTTCGGAATCGAACCTGTGTTGGCCATGATGCGGGGCTGTATCAGTTCGAAGCTCGAGCGACCTTCTTCCGTCAGCACGCAGATCTCACCGTCCAGCCAGGCCTTGTGCGCAGAAACGTGTGAAGGCAAATTGCCAATCTCCGGATACTGCTGGTCGCATCGGTTCTTCCGCCGTGAATAGATGGCGAGTTCTCCGTCGTCAATACGGCAAAGAGCCCGCACGCCGTCCCACTTCACTTCATAGGTCCAGTGATCTCCACCCGGTGGCGCCGTAACGGCTGTGGCAAGCATGGGGTCAACTGCCTCCGGCATCTCCGCTTTGTGTGCTCCTTCGATTGAAGAGAAGTCAATGGTTGCGATTGCCTTGCGCCCGGCTGCAATCTCGTCCTGCCTGCGGTGGGTGGAGACGCTCCAGGCAAACTCATCCACGTTGTACCCGGATACCGCGAACTCATCTTTCTTCTTCAGCAGCAGCCATTCATTGCCTTTACCGCGATTCTTCATTCGCACGATCGCGAATGAACCGTTCAGCTTTTCGCCCTTCAGAGCGAATTTAAAATCTCCTCTTTCGAGCTGCGCTTCCGCCGAAGGATCACCTAGCACCTGGTATTCGCCGCGGTCCCAGAGCATCACGCTTCCGCCGCCGTAATTACCTTTGGGAATCGTGCCTTCGAATGTGCCGTACTCGAGCGGATGATCTTCAACTTTCATCGCCAGCATCTTGCGCGCGGGATCGAGACTGGGCCCTTTGGGAACGGCCCAGCTAACCAGTACTCCACCCACTTCCAGCCGAAAGTCGTAGTGCAGACGAGTGGCGTCGTGACGCTGCACACAGAAGAAGCCCTCCCTTGTCGACGTAAGCGGAGGCGGATTTAAAGCGGGCTCGCCAGCGCCCTGCGGCTCCGGCGTTTTTTGAAAGTTTCGCTTCTTGGTGTACTCGTTCAGAGGCATGAAAAGCCGCCTTACCTTACCGTTGTTACCCTTAAAGGTACTCCCCCGGCGCATTGTGATCGCGAGATGAAATGGATTTTGCTGAGCAGCTGAAGAGCCAGCTAAATATCGTGGATGTGATCGGGCAGTATGTGCGGCTGAAACGTGCGGGCGCACGCGAGCAGTGGAAGGGCCTGTGTCCGTTCCATTCGGAGAAGACGCCTTCCTTTAACGTCAACGGCGCGTTAGGGTTCTATTACTGTTTCGGCTGTCAGGCCGGCGGTGATTTGTTCCGTTTCGTGATGGAGCACGACCACCTCTCCTTTGTCGAAGCCATGCGCATGCTGGCGAACCGCTACGGCATAGCGATGCCGGACCGGCAGCAGGCCGATGACCCGGAAGCGCAACGACGGGCGGCCCTGCTCGACTTGCATGAGCAGGCAGCCGAGATCTTCCAGCGCAACCTGGAGAGCAGCAGGGGCGATGAGGCGCGCGCTTATCTGGCCAAACGGGGAGTGACAGAGGCAGCTATTCGCGAGTTCCGCATCGGCTTGTCCGAAGCTGGTGGACAGCAGCTTGCCGGGCGGTTTCAACGATTCGGCCCGACCATTCTTGAAGTTTCCGGCCTGGTGATGAAGCGTGCGGAGGGCGGCGGGTTCTTCGATCGGTTCCGCGGTAGATTGATGTTCCCGATCCACAGCGAATCGGGCAAGGTGATCGCCTTCGGAGGGCGCGCGATGCGCCCCGGAGACGAGCCCAAATATCTTAACTCTCCCGAGACCGCGATCTACAAGAAATCGATGGTGCTGTTTAATCTGCACCGCGCCAAGATGGACGCCCGCAAGAGCGATCGCATGCTGCTAGTGGAAGGGTACATGGACGTGATCGCCGTCTACAGCGCTGGAGTGCACGAGGTGGTGGCCAGCAGCGGCACCGCTCTTTCTCAGGAGCAAGTACGGCACATCAAGCGACAGATCGCCCTGTCTGACGCCAACCGCGCCACCGTCATTCTGAATTTCGATCCGGATCCCGCCGGTGAACGCTCCACGGAAAAATACATTCAGACTGCGCTCGCCGAAGGCCTGCGCGTACGTGTTCTAAAAATCCCGGGTGGGCTCGATCCGGACGAATATATTCAGCTGCATGGCGCAGCAGCCTATCGCGAGCTGCTGCAACGCTCGGAATCTTATTTTCATTGGCTGGCCGACCGCGCGCGGCAACGCTTTGATCTGACGACCGCGGAGGGCCGCGTGGATGCGTTCCGGTTGATGCAGCCTGCGCTTGATGCCTTGCAGGATCGAGTGGAGCGCGGCGCCATCGCAGCTGAGTTAGCGCAATATTTGCAGGTGGACCTGGAACTGATCCGCCAGACGCTGCGGAAGCCGGATGGAACACGCTCTAAGAAGGCCGCGGTCCGGGTGACCGATGCTATACCTCCGAATGAAAAATTGTTACTGCTGTGCCTGCTGGCAAGCAACGATGCCCGTGCGGCTGTTCGCACCTACCTGGAGCATTCCAGTCATGCCGAATCGCTGGAGTACCGCTCGATCTTCGAAGCACTCTTAACAACAAGCCGCGATGGAGACGCTCTCTCCATCGAGACGGCCCTGGCTGGCCTTTCGGAACGTGACCAGAAGATCCTGACGGAGCTTACATTTTTCAGCCTTCCGATCGGCGTTGACAGCGTAGTCCAACAATCCCTCGATTGCCTCGAAGCACTCGAGAACACTGCCGGGCTCCGGCGCCGTGACGATCTGAAGCGAGGCATTCGCCAGGCCGAAAAAGACGGTGACATGGGTGAAGTCTTCCGCCTTGCGGAGATCCTGCATCGACTCGAGCGAGCTACGCAGATCTCGCGTTGATGATGTCTAAGAGGATGCTATCTCTGCAATTAGAACGTCGCGCTTGTGAACGCTCTGTTGTTGTACTATGAGTTGTCGCAAGGCGCTTGGCGTCGAAGAGGGAAGCGATTGCCCAGTTGATGCAGAACAATAACGGCAAGCACTATCCCCGGTTCGGTCACAGGCGCGGAGACCTTTTGGAGGAAGCATCATCCCCAGAGGGCGACAGTCGTTCCAACGGACCGGATCTGTTAGACGACGCGGATTTCAGCTCCGCTTCGCTGCATTCCGGCCCCCTCAATCCCGAACCTGGCACTTCAATCGAAGCGAAGGCAGATCTTAATGCAACGGCAGAAGCCGGGTGCATCGGCTTAGATAACCGCGAGGATCTCGACGACCTTCTGGACTTAGATCTGGCTGCCGGCATTGATAAGAGCAACGATTCGGTTCGAGTTTACCTGCGTGAGATGGGCATGGTCCCTCTGCTGACGCGGGAAGGCGAGATCGAGTTGGCAAAGCAGATCGAGCGTGGAGAACACGCTGTGCTGAAGGCCTTATCGCGATCGCAGCTGGTTTCCCAGATTGTGCTCGATGCAGCCCGCAGCGTCAAAGCCGGGGAGATCCCGGTAAGCGATGTGGTTCAAGTGCACGAAGTGCTGCAAGACAGTTCCGCGCAGGCTTTGTTCGAGCACGAGGCAGTTCCTGGAGACAGTCATGCGCGTGTGGACTTTCTGGAGGCGGCCGAGGATATCGATCGCCTTTTGCGTGCTGCCCGACAAGCCTTACATCGCTTTCAGTCGCGAGAGACAAACCGCCGAACGCGGGCAACAGCCCAGTACCGTCGCGACTACGCGCGCAGTCTGGTGATGCTTTCACGTAAGTTGCGTTCGATTTGCTTCTCATTGAAGTATCGCCGGTCGCTCATCGACGCTTTGCGAGCCTTCATGGAAGAGGTGAATTGGCTCGACCACGAAATTCAGAAGGTAGCGCTACGCAGTGACGCTGCCGACGTGCGCGGAGAATCGTCCCAGGGGATGCGTCGAGAGCTTAAAGCGCTTACCACGCAGATGACCACGCTTGAAGACCGTAGCGGAACAACGGCGGCCGAGCTGCGCCGGACCGTCGGGACACTCGAGCGAGGCAAGGCGAAGAGCGATGAAGCGAAGCAGCGCCTGATCGAAGCCAACTTGCGCCTGGTTGTATCCGTGGCCAAACGCTACACCAATCGTGGCTTGCAGTTCCTGGATTTGATCCAGGAAGGCAACATCGGTTTGATGCGGGCAGTCGATAAGTTTGACTACAAGCGCGGTTACAAGTTTTCAACTTACGCCACCTGGTGGGTCCGGCAAGCGGTGACGCGCGCGATTGCCGACCAGGCGCGCACGATTCGCATTCCCGTGCACATGATGGAGACCATCAACAAGCTTATCCGCCTGCAGCGTTCGCTGCAACAGGAGTTTGGTCGCGAACCGACTACCGAGGAACTGGCTGAGCGCATGGAACTGGCGCCTAGCAAGATTCGTCGGGTCATGCGTATTGCTCAGGAGCCGGTGTCGCTTCAGACGCCGGTTGGTGAAGAGGAAGAGTCGAATCTCGGTGACTTTTTGGTAGACAACAACACGGCGTCTCCGGCCGAATCGGTCTTGGTATTGAACCTTCGCGAACAGACCTCAGAAGTGTTAAAAACCCTGAGTCCACGCGAAGAGAAGATCGTGAAAATGCGCTTCGGCCTGCAGGACGGCAACGAGCATACGCTCGAAGAGGTTGGCCAAAACTTTGCAGTTACGCGCGAACGTATCCGGCAGATCGAAGCGAAGGCTCTGAGAAAGCTCCGCCATCCCAGCCGTAGCGGAAGGCTTCGACACTTTCTCGGCAGTGGGACAAGTCCCGCTTAGTTAAGCTTTATTGCCATTTAGCTTCGCAATGTGACGGTCTGCCATGCGGGCTCGGCAATCTGGTGTGGCATCATCCGCGTGATGTAAGGCGCAACAATCTGACGTGCGGGTGCTTGCAACAAGCTGGGCAGTGTTTGCTGGCGATAGCGAAAAATTCCTAGCAGTTGGCGCTTCACCAATAAGACGTGGGCCAACTGGCCCAACACTCCAAAAGGTAGCTGATAGTCGACGCGATCGCCCACCAGTGTTCCTTCCGCGGTCTCCTCAAACGTGTGAGTATGCCGCCAGAGTGTATAAGGGCCCTTTTCCTGTTCATCGATAAAGAGATTCGGCGGGTTGTAGGCTTTGATCAGCGTCTTCCATTTCATCGGCAGTCCGAGCCAACGAATCGTATAGTCAATCTTCGCTCCGCGACGCATCGTCACACGCTCATCGCTGGTGACCTGAAACGTAAGCCACGGCGGGGTGATTTTGGCTAAATTGTAAGGATCTTCGAACACGCGGAATACCTGTTCACGCGATTGCTCCGCTAGCATCTGGCAGCGCAACGTATAGGCCGGCATGTATTCATCGTAAGCCTTTGAAACGAGATCTCAGGCTGCGTTAATGTAGCAAGGTGGAAGCCGAGAGCCAGGTTGACGATGCGGTTGCCAGCCAGATTGCACTGCCTACGCCGCAGCACGCCGTTACGCCACCTAAAAAAGTAACGAAGCCGCGCACCGCAAAGGAGCGCCAGGCACGTGTCGGTCGCATTATCGAGGAGTTCGACCGGCTCTTCCCCAATGCGACTTGCGCTCTGAACCATCAGTCGCCATGGCAATTGCTTGCCGCCACCATCCTTTCCGCGCAATGCACGGACGAGCGGGTGAACAAAGTAACGCCGGCGCTGTTTGCCAAGTATCCGACGCTCGAGGATTTCGCCAACGCTTCTCAGGAGGAAATGGCGGCCGACGTACGCTCCACTGGGTTCTTCAACAACAAAGCCAAGTCTCTGATCGGTGCCGCGCGGAAGCTTCTCGCCGATTTTGGAGGTGAGGTGCCGCGCAACATCAACGATCTGTTGACGGTTCCGGGAGCGGCTCGCAAAACCGCCAATGTTGTCCTCGGCACCAGCTACGGAATCGCAGAGGGTGTGGTGGTGGATACTCACGTCGCTCGCATCAGCAACCGCCTGGAGCTGACGAAGGAGCAGGATCCGGTAAAGATAGAAGCCGCGTTGATGAAGTCGGTGCCTCGGGAGCGCTGGATTCTGTTCTCTCACCAGATGATTCATTTCGGACGCCAGATCTGTGTTGCGCGCCGGCCGCGCTGTGCTTCATGCCCGCTTGATCCGGTTTGTTACTCCAAAGACAAGACTCTGGCCTGAACATGGCCCTGTTCCTTGGAATCGACGGCGGACAGTCCAGCACCACTGCCGTCATCGGCAATGAGCATGGCCATGAACTAGGCCGGGGCGTGGGTGGACCGTGTAACCACGTTACCGGCCCTGAGGCAATCAGCCGATTTACTGCAGCAATTGGCCAGGCGATAAGCCAAGCTTGTCGCGCTGCCAACCGCGACCCGCTCTCGATTGAGTTTGAAGCGGCGTGTCTGGGCCTGAGCGGAGGCGCGGAAGATAAGGCGGCTTATGTGCCTGGTGTGGTCCGCGCCAAATATTTCAAGATCACCGACGATGCTGAGATCGCGTGGGCCGGGGCCACAGCACGTCAACCGGGCGTGATTGTGATTGCGGGTACCGGTTCCATCGCGTGGGGCAAAAATAGCCAGGGCCGCTCCGCACGTGCTGGCGGCTGGGGATACATATTTGGAGACGAGGGTAGCGCTTTCGATCTGTCCAGGAAAATGCTGCGAGCAGCACTCCGGAGTGAAGAAGGTTGGGGACCGCCGACGGCATTACAAGAGATTTTGTTAACTGCCACCGGACACTCGAGCGTGAACTCGCTGATGCACGATTGGTATCGGATGGAGCGCTCGCATATCGCCTCGTTTGCGCCGCTTATTGCCGAGGCAGCGGAGTGTTCCAGCGATAACGTTGCCCTGTCCATTCTTAGGCAGGCTGGCAGCGACCTGGCTCAATACGCAGAAGGTGTGTGGCAGCAGCTTTTCTCGATTGCTGACCGTTGCGTCATTAGTTTCGCTGGCCGGGCATTCTTAAGCCCACATATCGAACACGCCTTCGCCTCCGAGGTCCGAACGCGCTTGAAACTGGACATTCAGCGCCCTGCTATGGACTCTGCCGCCGGAGCCCTGCAGGAGGCTATCGCGGTCAGGCAATTGGCTTAGGATCTGACGGGCCGGTTTGCGTCGAAGCTGTCATCCCGTGAAGTCCTGCCACAAGCGTTTCCTGCATAGGGCACGCGAAATCGACACCCAGCTTTGATGCCGCATCAATGATGGCAAATATGAGTTCGCTCTGTACTTTTAGAAACTCGTCGAAACTGGCAGTTAGTACATACGCGAAAACATCAAGATCGTAGGATTCTTTCGTGATCTTCGTGAGCCGCAGCGGCACCGCGGTCGGATCTACCATGACATGATTCTTCAGGATTGCAGTAATGGCATCCATCATGGCTTGTATATCTGCGCTTCTCGTATCGCGATGCAACGAAATTGTCGGATGGAACCACATGCGATCGCGCTTGGCAAAATTCTCCAGCGTCATCATGGAGAAGACACTATTGGGGATGGTGACTACCGTACGGTCGAGCGTTCGAATCCGGGTGGACCGTAAGCCGATATCTTCGATCGTTCCCACCTGGTCCCCAAACCGGCAGAAATCGCCCACCACCACTGGCCGGTCCCAGATGATGGAAACGCCGCCGAACAGGTTTTCGATAGTCTTTTGTGCGGCCAGAGCGACGGCCAGACCTCCAACGCCCAAGCCGGCAAGAATCGCGTTGGTGTTATAGCCCCAGGCCGACAGAATCGAAAGTATGGCGACCGCAATGATGACGACTTTGATAGATCGCACCACAAGCGGAAACACCGCAAATGAGAGCGCCCGCTCGTTACTGCTCATACGGGAACGCATGGTATCGGCCACGGCGTCCACCACGCGCATCACCAGGGAGGCCACACCTGCGAAGAACAGCAGCGCGATCACCTTCAGGATGTAGTCCCGCAAGAGAGCGGACGGTGCAATTGCCTCCATCACGGCGACAAAAACAGTTGAGGTTAGAAGGATTCTCAGTGGCTCGGCAAACGACTCCATGCGATGTTCTTGCACGGTGCGTTTGGTGCGGCGGGCGATAGCGCGGGCCGCTGCGATTACCAGGCGCGCCAGCAACCGGGATACGGCGCCCAGAATGAGGGCCGCGAGGAACAACGCTATCCATTTGTAGAGAGGTGTGGCGATAAACCTGGTCTCTACCAGCACGGAGGGCAGCTTCTTCTCAAGCTGCGACTCTCCGGCCATGGCACTCAAACGCACGATGTATGCGACGCTGTCCGCCGACACAAGCCACAATTGCCGCCCCTCCATGCTCTGGCGCTGCATCGTGAAGACGACACTTTGGCCATCGATCTCGAACGTCTGCAGCCGGTCGGTATCGGGTGGGAGCGAATCTCCCAGATTCCCGATGTCCTGATTACTTAAGCGACCTACTTCAAACTGCGAATCACGATCAAGCGCATCACAGAGATCCTTGGCCAGCGTGGGCCCCTGCCGGGCGCGCTGCTCCAGGCGGATCTTTCGCAGATCAAGGTACTGTGCCGCAAGATCGAGCTTGTTCTCGTGGCAAGCCTGCAGAAACGCATAGATGGCCGTGCGAGGGCTCTCGCGCCTAAGCGGATCGGGTGTTACGGCGGCAGGCGCCGGCACATTCTTTCCAACGGTTGTGGGAAGTATTTGTCCGGCCAGGAGCGGACAATAGAGCGCAAATACGAGCGTCGCTGCCCATCCACTGGATCCCCGAAAGCGCATAGAAAGAAGACTCACTGGTTCGTCAGATCGAAGCCCGGCACCAGTCGTTACAGAGCAAGCTCGGCCATCAGAAGTGCGAAGGCTTCCCTCGGATCAGAGGCGCGCGTGATCTGCCGGCCCACCACGATGTAGTCTGCGCCGGCTTGAAGCGCTTCTGCTGGTGTCGCGAAGCGCTTCTGGTCTCCGCTCGCGGCGCCCTGCGAGCGTACACCCGGCGTAACAATCGTGACCCCGGGATTCGCAATCTGGCGCACCCGAGCCGCTTCTAACGGAGAGCAGACGAAACCGTCCACGTTTGCGGCCGTTGCCACCCGTACCCGATGCTCCACCAGCTCGGGAACACTCGTGGGATATCCCATGTCGCGAAGATCTTCGGCGTCAAAACTGGTAAGCACCGTGACGGCTAATATTTTGGTCGCTGCACTTCCCCGCCCCTCGACGGCGGCCTCCATCACCGCGCGACTGCCGTGCACAGTCAGGAGCGTCGGACCGATTGTCTGGCAGATCTGTCTGGTGGCTCGCTTCACCGTTTCCCCAATGTCATAGAGTTTCAGATCGAGGAACACCTGCTTACCTTCAGAAACAAGCTCCCGCACAAGGGACGGACCCTCCGCCGCATAAAGCTCCATCCCGACTTTATAGAAACTCGACGCAGCACCAAGAGCTTTCACAAGACTGCGCGCAGCATCCGCCGTATCAACATCCAGTGCAATAATGACGCGACCCGTCGAGTCATTCATTCGTTGCTGACCTTCATCTTGGAACACCGCCTTCACTTACGCTAGCGTGCGGCAATCGTGATTGCTTCAAACTCCCACTCGCGCCAGGCATCGAGCATCGGAAAGTAAAGCCCGAGCGACACCGGTATCTGCTCCCGTTGCGACAACAAGGCCGCATAGGTCTCCATCTGCGGCAGGTAGCGACGTTTCTCCCGGGTCAGGAACTCTTCCAGCTTTCCGCCTTCGTGATCGCTGGTTTTGTAATCGATAATCCACAGGCGTCCATGATCGCGAAACATCCGGTCAATCGTGCCTGAAATCAACCGGTCTTTACCCTCGCGGTTCAGAACTCCGGCAATGGGCCACTCGGAGTGCGCACTTTCGCGATCGCCCAAAATCCATTGGCCGCGCGGACTGTTGACAATGTTGTGCAGCGCTCGTACCGTCTGCTGTCGCGCACCCTTGGGATCAACGGCTCCGATGCGGCGGAACTCCGCCTCGGCCGAGGAGGCAAACGCATCGATGCGCCGGCTGTCCCACTGCGCAAGCCCATCTGTTGCAATACGGTGCAGCACGCCGTGCACAAGGCTTCCCACTTGCCTGCTGGAGCCTTGCGCCCAGCGATAGGCGGGCTGCTGAACGGACGCGGTAGCCCTTTCAAATAGCGGCTGTTCTTCGATGGATGCGGCGAACACAGGTGCCTTCCAATCCCGAGGCAAGCGGGCGATGGTACGGCTGGCGGCGGCAGTGTCGAACAGCATCGTCTGCCGGGCCGCCTTGGGCACACGCAATAATTGATTGAAGTCGCTCTTATGGGCATCCCAGATCATGCCTAAGAACGAAAGCACGTTGACCTTCCTGCAATCCTTCCCGTTCTTATTCGCTTCCGCCGAACCCAGCAGCACCAGCGCATTCCTGGCGCGAGTGCACGCGACGTAAAACAGCCGCTTGGCTTCGTTGCGCTCCTTCTGTTTGCTGATGCCGCAGATGCGGTTGTAGTCGGCATCCTCAACGCCGCGTTGCGGACGGGCCGCGATCTCGATCTGGCCCTCCGCTGTTTCGTTCCAGGCAAGCATGCCGCCTTCAAACTGTCTTGGTAAATCGTGAAGCCCAGGCAGAATGACCGTATCGAATTCAAGGCCTTTGGCCTGATGGATCGTCATCACCTGTATCGAGTCGTTGGAGTTGTCCGGGCGTGCGTAGAGGCGCTGCAGCCGCGCCTTCAATTCACCCGGATCGCGAATCGTTCCGCCGCGATCAAGGGCTTCAATCAGCGAAAAAAACACCTGTGCATCTTCCCGCTGATTACTCTGCAGCAACACGGCCGGACCGCCCAGCTGATACCAGACTTCCTCCAGCAGGCGACGCAAGGGCTCCGTGCCCGCTCGCTGCGCAGCCCCTTGCATGATAGACGCGAATGCGGCAGCGCGAAAACGCCCGTCGATTGTCAAACGTCTCATCACGGCAGGATCCAGAAGCAGATCAAGAATGGTGCGCGACGCTTCCCCTTCCGCCAGGGCAGCCAGATCCTCGAGTGTCAAGCCGCACCAGGGAGCACGCAGGCAGGCGAGCCATGCTGTCCGGTCTGCCAGATGCGTAACGGCGCGCATCAGTGAAAGCAAGTCAAGAATATGTTGCTGCTCGCCCAAAGGATCGATGTCGATGGCCTGATAGCGTATCCCTGCCTGTCGCAGTGCCCTCACGATCGGTCCCAGCTTCGTACGATTGCGCACCAGGATCGCTGTGCCGGCCAATTGCTTCTGCGCTCGCACGATCTCGACAACCTTATCGGCCTGCTGTTCTCCACTTTTGTCGTTCAACGTTGCGATCACGCTGGGAACCGGCCCCGCTTCGCTTCGTGCAGCCGTGGCGCGCACCATCGGCACGGCACCCGTCTCCTTGTCGTCGTCGTTTAAGACCGGGCCCAGTTCGCCCTGCACCCAATCGACAATCTGCCGTGTTGAACGAAAGTTTTGGCTCAGGCGCAACGGCTCCAACTGCACCGCCCCCAGGCTGCCCTGCTGCCAGCATTGTTGAAACAGCGCCACTTCAGCAGCGCGAAATCCATAGATGCTCTGCAGCGGATCGCCCACCAGGAATAGCGTCCGACCGTCGCCAAGAGACCATTGACTCGTCAACGATTCGAGCAATTTGTACTGCGAGCGCGAGGTATCCTGGAACTCGTCTACCAGCACGTGCTCAATGCGGTAATCGAGGGCATACAACAAGTCAGTAGGTGTCTCGGCGCCGCCGAGCCCCGTGCGCGCAGCGCTGGTGATCTCGATGAAATCAACCGTGTCATGGCGGCGAAATACATCGCGCAACTCTTCTTCCGCTTGTTCCAACAGCAAAGCGAAGTCGTTGACCGTGTCGTTAGCGCCAGTAATGCTGTGCCAGGCGTCGCGCCGCGCCAGCATGTTTGCGATCTGCTGCTCAACCGCCTGCAAATCTCCATCGAAATGCAAGGCAACCCGTCGGAACAGCGCCGTTCCTTCGTCCATGCGGCTCAGCGATTCAATCGCGTTGCGCGCCGCCTCCCGATATAGATCACCCGCCTCTTCGGTTACTGGCCCTACCCCGCCCGATTGCGAGACGATCGGCATCTGCCGCACCAGACTCGCGCAAAACGCATCAATGGTCTGAATGCGCAAGGCACTCGCGTCTTCCGCCAAACCCCAGCCAAGCGCCTTATCGCGCGCAAGCACCACGCAGGCTAGCTGTCGCGTTCGCGCGGCGAAGGCATTGCCCACGATCTCCGGTCCTTCGGCATCTTGCAGCGCCTGCACAACGCGGTCCCGCATCTCAGCCGCGGCCTTGATGGTAAACGTGACCGCAACGATTGACTCGGGACGCTCGACCTGGCCTAGCAGGGACAGAATGCGCTGCACAAGCAGTCCTGTCTTGCCCGACCCGGCCGGCGCCTGCACGATGAACGACTGGTCTGAGGCGAGCGCCCGTTCCCGCTGCGCGGCATCACCCATCGCAGGAACTACTCATCGCCTGAATTGTCGTCAGAGACGCCCGCCTCCGCGATTCGGCACAGCGGCTTTACGTCACAGAATTCGCAGGCGCCAGGTCGCGGCGCAACGGCAGCGTCGCCCCGCAGGTACTCGTTGATAATCACGGATAGTCTCTCTAAAATCGTTTGGCGCTCCGTTGCCCAGTCTGCCGCGTTGGCCTTCCCATGGCCCTTGCCGAAGTGCTCTTGCGTCGCCATACCCAAGGCTTTCATCTCGCGCGGCTTCAGTTGGGCCAGGTACACGCCATCCACACTCTCGCCTGCTGCCATGGCGGCGGCGTACACCAGAAGCTGCGGCTGTTTAGGGCGATCGCCCAGGAGGTCGGCTGCCTTCGCCATTCCGCTCTTGTAATCGATCAGCAGCAGACTGCCATCGGGTAGTCGATCCATGCGGTCCACACGCACGTTCAATGTGAGCCCGGCGATGTCTATGCTTCGTTTTTCCTCTATCAACTCCACGCGGAACGGGACTCTGCGCGATCTCTCAATGTCAAGCCACTCTCGCAACACCTGCGCCAGCCGAATGCGTTCTGTGCTGCGCATCAACTGATGAAAGGCCTCCGAATCGCGTTCAGGCACAGCCGTCTCAACCGCAGCATCGATTACCTGCTTCAGCTCATCGGGCGCTAAGGATTGTAATCGCTCGCTGTTTTCCAAAGCTCGCCAGACGTGCTGCAGAGCCGTGTGCAACAAGTTACCGCGTTCACGAGCATCGAAGCCGAAGCTGGCGCACTCGGGCGAATCGAGCGACAAACGAAAAGTCGCGAACGCTTTAAACGGGCAATCGCATTGGAATGCGATCAGACGTGTTCCGCCGGTCGCAACAGCGCCGCTACTAACGGGAGGTGCCTGCTCGTCAGGAAATCGCTCCAACACCTCTGCACGAAACGAACTCTGCGGCAAGAGACCCGGATACATCTCCGGCGTGCGTGCCGATGCCTTCAATAACGGCCGGGCTAACGGAGCCGGCTGCTCCGTGTACGTAGCAATCACGTGATCCGCACAGCTAAGCAGCGAACGCGTGCGCCGTGCCCGCAAGTCGATCACGGAAGCTGCAGTACTGCCCGGCATTCCGGCCAAGCGTCGGAGCGGCGCCGGGAGGAATGGGTTTGCCTGCTCGGGCTGCGGCCATTGCCCATCGGAAAGATTCACCACGACCGCCGCATCGAAGCGAACTCCGCGGGCGTCTCGCGCATCCATGATCTGCACGGGCGAAAGCAGGTCCCCGTCAGCAGCATCCTCTTTGCTCTCGAGTAGCTGCTGCAAAGCCCGCAACGCTTCCGGATATCCAACCGGAGCCAGAACATAGGTGAGCGAACCCAGCTCCGACAAGGCGTCTTCCAGCTCCGTGTCACCCTCGAAACCGGTCGCGCTTAAAAGGGCGGCCATATGCCCGCTCCAGGCCGTAAGCGTATCGACAGGCTTCTGACCGGCCCGCGCGCGTTTTACCCGATGCCAGATGGCCTCAAGCCCCTGACACGATCTCGTTCTATAGACCAGCTCGGACAATGTGACCCGCGCCTGCCGGTTCCGCCGGAGGTCCAGATCAGCCAACGCGCGGACACTCGCTTCCTCTCGCGCACCTCCGAGGTAAGGACACCGCAGAATCGCGCTGGCGTCATCGATCGCGAGATCGGCGTGGCCGAGTTGCAGCAGTAGCAGCGCCGCGGCTATCGACGGGCGAGCCGCTAGATTGACCGTGCTGTGCAGGTGGAAGGCACTATGCGAAACCGAACCAGAAGGATAGAAAATCCCCTCAAACATCTGCTGCACTAACAGTCGATGCGCATGCAAATCGACCATCACTACGCCAACACTCGCGTGCGGATTCTTCTCCACCTGCCCGCGGGCCCAGCGCGCAGCTTGTTCAACCTCGTCGGCGAGCGACAAGTGGCGATATGCCGGAACAGGCTTGCCTCGCTCGGTCATCAGACTCGGGCATACCTCTCCAGCAAGAGCCATCAGTGCCGGGCTGAGTTGTTCAAAACCTGCCAATAGCACCGGCCCCGGGGTCGCCAGTCGCCACAACTGCGACCGGGTAATCGCATCACGCTCGCGGCACCGGCGGCGATGCTCTTCCAGCAGTATCCGGAACTGCGATGCATCCCCATAACTCTGCCAGGCTTCGTGTTCGAGTGGAATGCGCCACTCACTTATCTGGCGTTCCGCGTTCACCGCCAACCGCGCCGCGCTCGCATGGTTGAACATCGTGGGGTGCGCGATCTCGATTAACTGCTTCCAGAGCGCCTGCTCCTGCAGCGGAGATAACAAGTTTGGAACAGGCTCACCTGCATGACGCCTTGCCTGCCATTGCGAGGTCAGCCATGCGCCAACAGTCAGGATCGAGGGCCGCTCCCAGGATCGCTGCCCATCGCGAATACGGTCGAGCGTGTATTGCGACGCCAGGACCCCCGAAAGCAATCGGTTGGGCGTCAGTATCGGACGGTCCGCAGCGCCGTGCCGGGCAAAAGGTAAATCGCAAGCAAGTCGCACGATGCAATTTCGCGGCCTCAGTAGAGGCCGCTATCTCGATGCTAACGAATGCTGCATTGCGATCCAGATACTTTCCTGCATAGCAAATAAATGAAGATGCCAAAAAAAAGAGCGGCTCCGAAGAGCCGCCCCAATGTGACTGCTGTATTCCGATTAAACTTCTTCCGTCACGACACCCTCAGCAGCCAAATCATCCGACAGGCCGCCGTTATAAATGCTCGGCGCCTCATCGGCAAAGTCGCCCAAGGCATCATTCAGCGACAACTCGTGCTCCGGCAGCGGCTCTTCTTCCACTACGTCCTCGCCGGCGATCTTCACCTTGCGGTAATACTCCATGCCGGTTCCTGCAGGGATCAATCGTCCCATGATGACGTTTTCCTTGAGGCCGCGCAGGTAATCCACCTTGCCGTTGATCGCGGCTTCGGTCAACACCCTCGTCGTCTCCTGGAAGCTGGCTGCCGAGATAAACGAATCGGTAGATAGCGATGCCTTGGTAATTCCCAGCAGCACCGGCTTACCAAGCGCTGGACGTCCACCAGCATCGATCACCCGCGTATTCTCTTCCCGGAACTTGAACTTGTCCACCACCTCATCCGGAAGGAACTCGGTGTCACCAATGTCTTCGATTCGCACCCAGCGCATCATCTGACGCGAGATCACTTCCAAATGCTTGTCGTTGATGTTGACGCCCTGCAGCCGGTAAACTTCCTGAATCTCGTTTACCAGATACTTCTGCAGTTCCTTCTCGCCGAGCACGGCCAGAATGTCATGCGGGTTGCGCGGGCCGTCCATCAGCGGATCGCCCGACCGGACGCGCTCCCCTTCCTGCACGTTGATGTGGACACCGCGCGGAATCGAGTATTCCTTCTGCACACCGTCGTCACCCGCGATATACAGCTTGCGCATACCCTTGGTGACTTCGCCGTACTTCACAGTGCCGTTAATCTCCGCGATGATCGCTGTCTCACGCGGCTTACGCGCTTCAAACAGCTCCACCACGCGAGGCAGACCACCGGTAATGTCCTTGGTCTTCGTCGTAGCGCGCGGAATCTTCGCAATCACGTCGCCCGCGTGTACTTCCTCGCCATCGGTCACCATCAGGTGGGCGTGTGTCGGCATCAAGTAACGCTTCTCGTCGGTTTTGGTGCTTCCGTTTGGCCGCACCACCACCGTCGGAAAACGCTTCTCATCAGATGATTCGGTCACCACCACCTGCATATTGCCCGTGATTTCATCCACCTGCTCCTGCGTCGTGACGCTGTCGATCAGGTCTTTGAAATGAATGGCGCCGCTCACCTCGGTAAGGATCGAGAAGGTGTAGGGATCCCACTCAAGCAGAATCTGGTTCGCCTTCACAGGTGCACCATCTTCCACGTTGATCTTGGCGCCGTACACCACCGGATAGCGCTCGCGTTCCCGCTGCTTCTCGTCCAGAATGATCAGAATGCCGTTGCGGTTCATGGCAATCAGTTCGCCCTTGTTATTGCGAACCGTGTTCACATTACTGAAGCGGACAAACCCGTCGCTCTTGGCATCCTGGGTCGATTGCTCGCTCACACGCGTGGCCGCTCCACCAATGTGGAAGGTACGCATGGTTAACTGCGTGCCAGGTTCGCCGATCGACTGCGCCGAGATGATACCCACCGCCTCGCCGCGCTCCACCATCCGTCCCGTGGCCAGATTGCGCCCATAACACAGGCGGCACACGCCGCGTTTCGATTCGCATGTCAGCACCGAACGAATCTTCACGCGCTCGATACCGGCGCCCTGAATCGCGGATGCCAGCTCTTCGGTGATCTCCTGGTTCACGCCGACGATCACCGCATTTTCGTAATCGCGCTGATCTTCCAGAGCCACACGTCCCACGATGCGGTCGCGCAGCGGCTCAATGATCTCGCCCGACTCGATAATGGGCTCGACATAGATGCCGTCGCTGGTGCCGCAGTCGTCTTCCGAAATGATGACGTCCTGCGCCACATCGCAAAGCCGTCGTGTCAGATATCCGGAGTCGGCCGTCTTTAACGCCGTGTCTGCCAGACCCTTGCGAGCGCCGTGCGTCGAGATGAAGTACTCGAGCACGTTCAAGCCCTCGCGGAAGTTGGCCGTGATGGGCGTCTCGATGATCTCACCCGAAGGACGAGCCATCAAACCGCGCATACCGGAAAGCTGACGGATCTGCTGTTTGGAACCGCGAGCGCCCGAATCGGCCATGATGTAGATCGGGTTTAGAACGCGACCTGTGCGGTCATCATCTTCCATGCCCTTAAACATCTTGTCGGACACCGCTTCGGTGACTTTCGACCAGACCTCAATGATCTTGTTGTAGCGCTCCGACGTGGTGATGGCGCCTTCCTGATACTGCTGCTGAACTTCCACCACCTGCCGTTCTGCATCCTTCACCAGGTTGGCCTTGTCGGCGGGAACCACCATGTCATCAATACCGATGGAAATACCGGCGCGAGTGGCATACAGGAAGCCGAGCTTCTTGACTTCATCGAGCATGCCGACCGTCACCTGCAGACCGAACTTCAGATAGCAGTACTGAACCAGCTGGGCGAGTCCCTTCTTCTTCAGCAGACCGTTGATGAACGGCATGGAGTCCGGCAGGACGTCGTTCAGGATGACGCGGCCGACAGTTGTCTCCATATACTGCTTGGTGAACTCGATCGGCTCGGTATGCAGAATGTTTTGCGAATCGAATGCCTTGGTCAGGTCGATCACGCGGCCCGTATACCGCAGCTTGATGGCGGTCAGCGTCTCCACCTCGCCCATCTCGAGCGCGATCAAAACGTCATCGATCGAAGCAAAGGTGCGGCCCGAGCCCTTGGAGTTCGGACGCATTTTGGTCAGGTAATACAGACCCAACACCATGTCCTGCGTGGGGATCGTGATAGGCGCGCCATGGGCGGGCGACAGGACGTTGTTCGACGCCAGCATCAGCGTCGAGGCCTCGATCTGCGCTTCGGGCGACAACGGGATATGCACTGCCATTTGATCGCCGTCAAAGTCGGCGTTAAACGCGGTACACGTCAGCGGGTGCAGCTTGATCGCCTTGCCTTCCACCAGCACCGGCTCGAAGGCCTGGATCCCTAAGCGATGTAACGTGGGAGCGCGGTTCAACAGAATGGGGTGGTCGCGAATGACTTCTTCCAGAATGTCCCAAACCACCGGATCCTGCTGTTCCACAAGCTCCTTGGCCTGCTTGATGGTGGTGCAATGTCCGCGCTGCTCGAGCCGGTGATAAATAAACGGCTTGAACAGTTCGAGCGCCATTTTCTTTGGCAGCCCGCACTGATGCAGCTTCAACTCCGGTCCCACCACAATCACCGACCGGCCCGAGTAATCCACCCGTTTACCCAAAAGGTTCTGCCGGAAGCGGCCCTGCTTGCCCTTGAGCGTGTCGGACAGCGATTTCAACGGCCGGTTGTTGGCACCACGCAAAACGCGTCCGCGGCGGCCGTTGTCAAAAAGCGCATCCACCGCTTCCTGCAACATGCGCTTTTCATTACGCACGATCACATCGGGCGCATGCAGTTCCATCAACTTCTTCAACCGGTTATTACGGTTGATCACGCGCCGGTACAGATCGTTCAGATCCGACGTCGCAAAGCGGCCGCCATCGAGCGGCACCAAAGGACGCAGCTCGGGCGGAATCACCGGGATCACATCCAGGATCATCCATTCCGGCTTGTTACCGGACTTGCGGAAGCTCTCCACAACGCGCAATCGCTTAGCGAACTTCAGTTTTTTTTGCGCAGACGTTTCCGTCCGCATCTTCTCGCGGATCTCCACCGAGAGCGACTCGACATCCAGCTTCTTCAGCAGCTCCTTGATGCCTTCGGCGCCCATCATGGCGACGTATTTGCCCGGGAATTACTGATCCAGCTGCCGCTTGCGCTCGTCGCTAATCACCTCACCTTGCATCAGCCCGGTGGCTTCGCCCGGATCGATAATGACGAACGCTTCGTAATAGAGCACCCGTTCCAGTTCACGAAGCGTGATGTCGACCAGGTAGCCGATGCGGCTCGGCAAACCCTTGAAGAACCAGACGTGAGAACTCGCGCTCGCCAGTTCAATGTGACCCAGGCGTTCACGACGCACCCGCGACAACGTTACTTCTACGCCGCACTTATCGCAGATGACGCCGCGATGCTTCATCCGCTTGTACTTACCGCAGAGACATTCCCAGTCCGCGACAGGGCCGAAGATGCGGGCGCAAAACAGCCCGTCGCGCTCCGGTTTGAAAGTGCGGTAGTTGATTGTTTCCGGCTTGGTGACTTCGCCATGCGACCAGCTCCGGATCTTCTCCGGAGAGGCGAGACTGATTCGGATCGAATCGAAGTCGGCAATCAGATTGGCTCGATCGTACGGGGAGGAACGATACATGTAGTTTTCTCGGTTACCTTTTCAGCACGGGCCCACGATGATCAAGCAAGCGGAGCGCGGGCACCTGTAACGCTCCGCCTGCTGTTTACTTTTGTCCTACGGCCTAGTCCGCCGCATGCGCCAGATCCTGCATCTCACGCGGCTTCTTCATCAACTCGACATCCAGGCACAAACTTTGCAGCTCGCGAATCAGCACGTTGAACGATTCCGGTACGCCCGGCTCCGCCGCTGCTTCGCCCTTCACAATCGCTTCGTAAATCTTGGCGCGACCATACACGTCGTCCGACTTTGCCGTCAACAGTTCCTGCAGGATGTAAGCGGCACCGTACGCCTCCAGCGCCCACACCTCCATCTCGCCGAACCGCTGGCCGCCGAACTGAGCCTTTCCGCCCAACGGCTGCTGCGTAATCAGTGAGTATGGTCCGATCGATCGGGCGTGAATCTTGTCATCCACCAGATGGCTCAGCTTCAGCATGTAGATGTACCCAACCGTCACCGGCTGCTCGAACAGCGCACCCGTCATGCCATCGTAGAGTTCAATCTTGCCCGAAGCCGGCAACCCGGCATCCGTCAGTTGCTGCTTGATATCGCGCTCCGCTGCGCCGTCAAACACCGGCGTGGCAAAGTGTACGCCCAGTTTCTCGGCTGCCCACCCCAGGTGCGTCTCCAGAATCTGGCCCACGTTCATACGGGAGGGAACGCCCAGTGGATTCAGCACGATTTCGACCGGCGTGCCATCGGGCATGTACGGCATGTCCTCTTCCGGAACAATGCGCGCAATCACACCCTTATTACCGTGCCGGCCGGCCATCTTGTCGCCCACCGAAAGCTTGCGCTTCATGGCGATGTAGACCTTGACGAGCTTGATAACGCCGGGCGGAAGTTCGTCGCCCTTGCGCAACTTGACAATGCGCTCTTCCGTGATCTTCTCGAGCACGGCAATCTGACGAGAGGTCATCTCTTCGATCTCGTCGATCTGTTCGTTCAAGCGCGGATCTTTGTTGCCGCCTAAACGCATGCGCTTCAAATCGCGCGCCTTCAACTTCTCCAGCACGTCGCGCGTCAAAGGCACTTCTTTGGACAGCAGTTTCTTATTGGTCTTCTCGTCGTGCAGATCGACCTGCAGATCCTTACCTTCCAGCAACGTCTCCAGGCGCTTGGCCCGCTCGTCGCTCAGGATCCGCTTCTCATCTTCCAGGTTGCGGTGCAGCCGCTCTTCCTGAATGCCCAGGATCTGCTTGGACCGATCGTCGAGCTCCGCACCCTTCCGCGAGAACACTTTGCAATCGACAATCGTGCCTTCAATGCCGGGCGGGCAGTAGAGCGAAGCGTCTTTGACATCGCCCGCCTTCTCACCGAAAATGGCACGGAGCAGCTTTTCCTCAGGCGTCAGTTGTGTCTCGCCCTTCGGCGTCACCTTGCCCACCAGAATGTCGCCCGGCTTGACAGTTGCGCCCACGCGAATAATGCCGCTATCGTCCAGATTGCGCAAAAACGATTCGGCAA
Organism: Amazona versicolor; assembly: GCA_034782995.1. Classification (NCBI taxonomy): domain Eukaryota; kingdom Metazoa; phylum Chordata; class Aves; order Psittaciformes; family Psittacidae; genus Amazona; species Amazona versicolor. Next base: position 10,232 of record JAVHMZ010026689.1, on the reverse strand, counting down.
TGTTCGGAATGTCCCGCGTGATCTCTTCCGGTCCCAGCTTGGTGTCGCGCGCCTCGATCTCGAATTCTTCGATATGGATCGACGTGTAGTAGTCTTCTTTGACCAGCTTCTCGCTTACCACAATCGCGTCTTCGAAGTTGTAGCCGCGCCATGGCATAAATGCCACCAGCACGTTGCGGCCGAGCGCCAGTTCGCCTGCTTCCGTACACGGCCCGTCGGCCAGCACGTCACCTTTCTTGACCCTCTGGCCTTCCGCCACAATCGGCTTCTGGCTGATGCACGTGTTCTGGTTCGACCGTTTGAACTTCGTCATCTGGTAGATATCGGCGCCCACTTCGCGCGACATCTGCCCTTCGTGCGCTCCGCCTTCTACGCGCACGATAATCCGTTCGCTATCGACCGAATCCACCACGCCGGCACGCTTGCATAACACCACCGCACCCGAGTCGCGCGCCGTGACGCCTTCCATACCAGTCCCTACATAGGGAGCTTCGGCACGCAGCAGCGGAACTGCCTGGCGCTGCATGTTCGAGCCCATCAATGCCCGGTTCGCGTCATCGTTCTCGAGGAACGGAATCAGGCTAGCCGCCACCGAGACCAGCTGCTTCGGGCTCACGTCCATGTACTCGATCTCGTCGCGATGCTTCAGCACGAAGTTACCGGCCTGCCGCGCGTTCACCAGGTCGTCGTGAATCCGCCCGTCGGGATCGATCGTGATGTTGGCCTGCGCAACGATGTATTTGTCTTCTTCCCACGCGGAAAGATAGTCGGAGTGCGCCTCAAATTCAGCTGCCTGCTTCCCCTTGGGCAAATCGTGATTCGCCTTGTCGATCGCGTCCCGGCCTACCACCTGCGAGACCCGGTACGGCGTCTCGCCCGGGTTCAGAATGCGCACCTCGTCTACCAGCACGCCTTCCCGTACCCGGCGGTAAGGGCTCTCAATAAACCCGTATTCATTGATCCGCGCGAAACACGAAAGAGAGGAGATCAGACCGATATTCGGCCCTTCCGGCGTTTCGATGGGACAAATGCGTCCATAGTGTGTCGGGTGCACGTCTCGGACCTCAAAGCCCGCACGCTCACGCGATAAACCGCCCGGTCCCAGCGCGGAGAGACGCCGCTTGTGCGTAATCTCCGAGAGCGGGTTGGTCTGATCCATGAACTGCGACAGCTGGCTCGAACCGAAAAACTCACGAATCGCCGCCATCACCGGCTTGGCATTCACCAGGTCGTGCGGCATGGCGGTGGACATCTCCTGGTACACCGACATCTTTTCTTTAATCGCCCGCTCCATGCGGACCAGTCCGATGCGGAACTGGTTCTCGAGCAGTTCGCCCACGGCACGAACGCGCCGGTTGCCCAGGTGATCAATATCGTCTACCACGCCGATACCGCGACGCAGCTTCAACAGATAAGAGATCGTGTCGTTGAAATCCTGCTGGTCCAGCGTCCGCTTGTCGAGCGCCGTCGCATCCGCCTGGTCGTGCAGCTTGATGTTGAACTTCATCCGGCCCACGCGCGAGAAATCGTACTTGCGCGAGTCGAAGAACATTCCCTGAAACAGCTGTGTCGCCGTATCTAGTGTCGGCGGATCGCCCGGCCGCAGCTTGCGGTAAATCTCCAGCAGCGCCTCGTTCTGCGTCTTCACCGCATCTTTCCGCAGCGTTGCGCTGATCACGTTACCGGCATCGTCACGGTCCGGGAAAAACACCTCGAACGTTTCGATACCCGCTTCCGCCAGCCGACCGATCGCAGTCGCCGTCAACTCGTGATTGGCCTCAATCAGCACCTCGCCGGTCGACATGTCGATCACATCGCCCGCGACAAAAGCACCCTCGAGATCGTTCGAGGCCACCTCCACCGATTCGATCTTGTGCTTTTGCAATTCCCGGTACACCGAGTTGGTAATCTTGCGGCCTTGCGCTACCACCTGTTCACTTGCCGCGTTCTGGATCGCAAACGACAGCTTCATTCCTACCAGAGCATCGTTCACGCCCCAGAACAGACGGTTGTCTTTGAGCGAGATCTGCGAGACCTTATAGAACGCCTTGATGATGTCGGAATCGCTCTTCAGACCCAAAGCCCGTAAGAAAACCGTCCCGTAAAATTTCCGCTTGCGGTCGATGCGGACATACAACAGATTCTTGTTGTCGTATTCAAACTCCACCCAGCTGCCGCGGTAGGGGATGATCTTGCCCAGGTAATAACCCTGCGCCTGCACACGCTCGAAGAACACACCCGGCGAGCGATGCAACTGCGAAACGATGACGCGCTCCGTGCCATTGATGATGAAGGTGCCGTTCTCTGTCATCAACGGGATCTCGCCAAAGAACACTTCCTGCTCTTTGATGTCCCGCACGGTCTTATTGCCGGCTTCGTCCTTGTCGTACACCGTTAGCCGGATCGTCACTTTCAACGGCGCCGCATAGGTCATTCCCCGCTCTTCACACTCGGGAACGTCATATTTCAGCTGCAGGGCAACGGGGTCGCCGCAACGATTACAGAACGTGACGATGTTCTTGTTGAACGTGCCGCAATGATGGCAAAGCACGTCGCCGCCGTGGAAGGGATCCGTTCTGATTTCGCTGCCGCACTTCCGGCAGATCGTGCGCAGGTGATGCAGGCCCTTCAGATTCCCGCACTTGCATTCCCAGTTGCCGATGGAGTAATCAACGAACTCGAGCGTACTCAGGCCGCGGAAGTCAGAAATCGGGAACACGGAAGAAAACACACTTTGAAGACCCGCGTCTTCCCGCTCTTTGGGCAGCAACTCCATCTGGAGAAAACGCTCGTAGGAGCGCTTCTGCACTTCAATCAAATTTGGAATCGGAATCGACGTTTTGATCTTCGAAAAATCAACTCGCTGACGAATCGAACCGGTAGGCACGCTAGACATGAACGTTAATCCTCTTGAAAACTACTGCTTGAAAACCGACGGCAAGTGAGCGGGGGCAGAACGTCGGGATGATTTACACACCCACGAACGAATCGGCCAGTCGGGGAAGCAGTCCCACCGCCCAGGCAACAAAAATACTGAGAGTTTTTCTAAGAAGCACTGACTGGCTACTAGGGCTGAACTCAACTGGAAAAGGCCGCATACGAACACTGCCGGCCGAAACGCCTAAGCGGGATGGAACTGCTTGAAAAAAGTGGCAATTAGACATGCGAAAATTCCGCCGGCCTCCCAGACCCGCGGAAGAATTTCACTCACTTAAACTGCGTCAAACTGAAGATTGCTGGATTGCTCCGCCTGTCACTCACTGTACCATACGGAATATACTGGCAGCGCAACCCCATGATGCTACCATGCCGGCCCGGCTTTCCGCAAGGAAAATCATAGTCACGATTTCCGGACGGCAGTTGAACCGTGTCGGCGGTCGACAGCGGCCGAAATTGCCACCGGCCCTGTCCAGCCCGGAATCGCCTGTGTTCAACCGGGCTGGTTTTGAAAAAGTAACCGGCTACTTAACTTCTACCGTGGCTCCGACGTCGACAAACTTCTTCTTGATCGTCTCGGCCTCGTCTTTATTGACGCCTTCCTTAATGGGCTTCGGCGCACCATCCACCAGATCCTTGGCTTCTTTCAAACCCAGGCTGGTCACTTCGCGAACGGCCTTGATGACATTAATCTTGTTTGCGCCGGCTGCTGTCAGTATCACCGTGAACTCGGTCTTCTCTTCCACTGCCGGTGCTGCTGCCGCCGCGCCTGCACCCGGCGCCGCTACCGCCACCGAAGCTGCTGCCGCCGACACGCCCAGTTTCTCTTCGAGCAACTTCACCAGCTGCGACGCTTCCAGCAGCGTCAACCCTTGAATCTGTTCCGCGATCGCGTTAATGTCCGCCATAATCTTCCCTTACCCTCTTAATCCTTCTTGAATCCCTACGAACTTCAATCTCTACGAACTTGATCTCTAAGCCTGAAACTTGTTTTCCTTGGCCGCTTCGCTCAACACAACCGCCAGATTTCGTCCCACGCCATTGACCGAACTCACCAGCCGGGTGGCCGTGGCATTCACCAGGTAAAGCAATTTCGCGTAAATCTCTTCCTTGGGCGGCATCGTTGCCAGCGCGCTGATGGCGCCCACGTCGATCACCCGGCCTTCTACAATGCCCGCCTTGAACGTGAAAGAAGCGTTGTCCTTGGAGTACTTTTGCAGCGCCTTCGCCAATGCCACCGGATCAGCGGCCGTATACGCGAGCGAGGTCATCCCTTTCAGTTCACCCAGCAACGATTGAGCCGGCGTCCCTTCCGAAGCCTTGGCTGCAATGTTATTTTTCACCACCTGGTAGCCGCCGCCAGCCTCGCGGACCGTCTTCCGCAATTCGTTATCCTGCTTCACCGTCAGCTTTTCATAGCTGCTGACAAAGATGTTGGGGTTTGCCTCGATCGCCTTCTTCAGCGCGTCGAAATCCCGCTTCTTTTCGTTCCGATCCTTCATCTTGCCCTCACTTAGGCTGACTTTCCATTGAACGGTGTCACATCCAGGGGCACGCCAGGACCCATGGTGGAACAAACCGTAGCGCTACGAACGTATTTGCCCTTCGCCGCTGACGGTTTTGCCTTCAATACTGCCTGAATCAGACTGCTGGCATTCTCGATAAGCTTGTCGCCCGCAAAGCTCACTTTGCCCACCGGTGCATGGATCACGCCGGTCTTATCGACGCGAAACTCCACCTTACCGGCTTTGATCTCGCCGATCGCCGTGCGCACATCGGTCGTCACCGTGCCCGTCTTCGGATTCGGCATCAGCCCGCGCGGGCCCAGTACCTTACCTAGACGCCCAACCGACCGCATCATATCTGGCGTCGCGATCACGGCATCGTATTCCGTCCAGTTCTCGCTCTGGATGCGCGCTACCATCTCTTCGCCGCCCGCGAAGTCGGCACCAGCGTCCTGCGCCTCGCGAATCTTGTCGCCCGAGGCGATCACCAGAACTACCTTCGACTTACCAAGCCCGTTCGGCAAGACCACCGTTCCGCGTACCATTTGATCCGCGTGTTTGGGGTCGACGCCCAGACGCAGGTGGACTTCTACTGTCTCGTCGAACTTGGTAAATTTGATTTTTTGAACAAGCAGCACGGCGTCCGGAAGTGGATAGGGCTTAACTTCCACCTGCTTCGCCGCGGCTTCATACTTCTTGCCGGGTTTCTGACTCATAAAAGGAATGGTACAAACGGCTCACACCCGAAAAACGAGCGCCTGCCTCCCAGATTGTTGGAACTCTAGGTAGAGTAGCACACACTGGCGTACGTCTTAGACCAGGCTTGCCTTGTAAAGCGCGAGCAGCTTTGCCCAGGCTCGATCTGCCTGCGCCTGGTTATAAATTGGTTTCCCATCGTCCTGCGGCATGTCCGGAATGCACCAGCCATGCAAAGTACCCTCATAAACTTCCACTTCCGCCGGCACATGGGCGCTGGCAAACGCTTCCTTCAACTTCTCCTTCGCGTCCGGCTGTTTCGCATCGTCGCTCGCCGCAATGCCAAAATACATGCTCGCCTTGATCTTCGGTGCCAGCAGATGCGGACTATCCGGCTTCTCCGTCACCAGGCCGCCGCCGTGAAACGAAGCGCCCGCGCCCACGCGGTTGGCCTGCGAAGCCGACGTCCTCACCACCAGCGGCCCGCCCATGCAATAGCCTTGTGTTCCAACCTTCCGGTTCCGGTCCACCTGCGACTGCGCGTCCAGAAAGGCAATGTAAGCCGCTGCGTCGCTCTCGGCGTGCCCGGCAGCTCCCACGGAAGCCATCAACGGCATGATCTTCGCCCTTTGCGCGGGATCTTTGAAGTCGAAGTGGGTAGCCTCGTGGAATGGCGCCTTGCCCATACGGTAGAAGGGATTCGGTACCAACACCGCGTACCCTTCCGCTGCCAGCCGCCTCGCAATGCCGCGCAGCGCCGGCCGCAAGCCAAACGCATCGGGCCACACCAATACGCCCGGATGCGAACCGCCTTCGGCATAGATGAACGCCGCGTCGCAAACACCATCGGGTGTCTTCACTTCCACGTCATGTTCGGCAACTTGGGCCGGTGCGGCAAACGCCCGGCCACCTAACCCCGATGCCACCAGAACAGCGACAGACTCCCGCCGGCCAATCTTGGGTGTGGACTCATTCTCCGTCATCACGACAAGTGTACGCCCGCCTTAGAAGCTCCTCCGCTGACGTCGTCCGCGAAGCTTCTTTCACAAATCGTGGGAAGCTTGAAGTGTTGCGCCCTCGCTCCCCTGCCGAGTCCGACCGCCACTCGATCGCCGTGATTGGAGCGGGAATTATCGGCCTCGCAACCGCCTACGAATTGGCGCATCAGGGCTGGCCTGTCGCTGTCTTTGAACGCGGCCAGGCGGCGCAGGAGGCCAGCTGGGCCGGGGCTGGCATGCTCGCTCCGGGCGGAGAGGCTCTGGACGACCCCGATTTCGCCCGCATGGCGGTTGAATCACGCCGGCTCTATCCTGGTTTCGTCGCCCGCCTGGCAGCAGATTCGGAGCTCGCCATCGACTTCCAGACAAATGGCGGATTAGAGCTGGCATATTCAAGCGCCGAGCGGGATGCCATCGAAGCGCGCGCGGAACAGCAGCGCGCCTGGTCCATTCCCTCCAAGTCCATCTCCGCCGCCCATCTCACCCAATTCTGGCCGCATCTCACGCGTGATGGCCTTGCGGGTGGCCGGTTCTATCCGGAAGATGCCGCCGTCGATCCGCGCCACATCACAGCAGCGCTGAAGCGCGCCCTACTGCGTCTTCAGGTTCCGCTTCTCGAGTATCAACCGGTGGACGCCATCACGCCCGGGAGCGGTGGCTCCTGCCCCGATGGCATCGTTTTGAACCTGACCGATTCCCCACCGCGACACTTTGCCGCCGCCATTCTGGCTACCGGTGCCTGGAGCAATTTCATTCGCGTCGGAGGTCACCCTCTGCCCGCAGTCGAGCCTGTCAAAGGCATTCTGGCCGGTTATCTGCAACCCGAAGGAACCTGCGGCACACTCGTGCGTTACGGCCACCTCTATCTGCTACAACGCTCCAGCGGCCTCCTGATCGTGGGCGCCACCACGGAGCATTCCGGTTTCGCCAGAGACATCGATCCGGTCTCGCTTGGCTCTCTCCTGTCGGAAGCCGCAAGCGTGATGCCTCATCTGGGAGAAACCGCTCCCACCATGGTCTGGACCGGACTCCGCCCGTATGCCGCCAAGCCGGTGATCGGCCAGTGGGGAGACACTCCGCTCTACCTCGCTTACGGCCACTACCGCAATGGCATTCTGCTCGCACCCTGGACGGCACGCGAGATCGCCCGTCAGATCAGCGCCAATTTGGGAACGCCGTAGCCCGTTTCTGCTTGATCTCGTCAATCAGCAGGGGCACGCGGCTGCGGCGCTTTAGCAATCGCTCCAACAGGCCTTCCAGCATCTCGGCATCGTCTCCCAGCCAAGCCCCTGGAATCTCCCGAAAGGCACTGTCCAAAACCTGGTGCGGAAAGTTCTCCACCATATCCAGCCACGGCTGGAACGATTCGATCGAGCGCACTTGATCGTAGACCGAGCTCCGGAAATACAGGCCCTGGAGCGGCGAATCCTGAAACTCCCAGTGCGGCCCGCTAAACGCGAAGCCGTGGTCGATCATCTGCGCATAGAATCCGAGTTTCGAAGTCGCCTCACGGCCTAATGGAGTCCATTTCTTCGCGCGAGCGCGGAAATACACCGCCTGCCGCGAATCGGAATTCCCCACCCATTTGTCAAAAACCAGCACGCCCAGAAAGTCGTGCATGTTTTCCACTTTTTCCAGTAGCTTATCGGGCAGAAAATCGTAAATAGCCACCCGGTCGGGATGGACTGCCAGGCGCGACCCGAAATGGATGCCGGGCGGCACCGTCTCGCGGTTTGCACCCACAGTGAGGTAGAGGTCGGGACTGTCCTCCAGGAACTGGGGCGTCAGTTCAATGGCCGCGGTTTCGGGCGTGTGAACCTGAAGATGCCGAAGAATCACGCCGGCCAGCCACTCGTTCACCAGAATGCGCCGATGCTGCGGGTTGTTGGTGAATTTGACCACGTAGTACTCGCCATCGTCGGCCTCCACCAGATGCGCCTGCGCCCCGCCGCGCATCTTCCGGATCAGCTTGCGCGCCCGAATCGGCATCGAATCTTATCTGCAATGCGAGAATCGAAAGGTGCAATTCGCTTAGGAATGCACCGAACGAAGGAGATCATTTTCACTCGATATGCCCGAGAGTAACGCGGAAAAAGAAGCGCCCAAAAACACGGATGAGATTGCTCTCGAATTGATGAAATTCATTGCCGTCACCACTGGATACGGCAAGGGGACACCGGCTGCAGGCTTCACCGGCAAAGGGCAGCGCTCGAGCGAAGAGTATGCTGATTCGCTGCTCGAACTCTTTGAGCGCTGCCGCTCCGCTGTCAACAAAACTTCCAAAAAGTAACCAGGACCGTTAACGCCGCCGCTTCTGCACCGCGCGTTTCTTCGTGGTCGCTTTCGCGGGCGCTTTTCTGGAAGCTGTCTTCGTGGCGCTCCCCTTGCGCGGCGCCGGTCGTTGCGCGGTCTTCTTCCCGATTGCTTTTTTGGCGGCCGCCTTCTTTACAGCAGCTTTCTTCGCCGGAGCTTTCTTCGCCGGAGCTTTCTTGGCAGCCGCTTTCTTGGCAGGAGCCTTCTTCGCAGCAACCTTCTTGGCGACAGCCTTCTTCAAAGCCGCTTTACTTGCAGCCTTCTTTGCTACAACTTTCTTCGCCGCTGCCTTCTTCGCCCCCGCGTTCGTTGCTATCGTCCTGGGCCGAGATTCCGGAGCGGTTGCTTTCTTTGCCGGAACAGACCCGGTGGCGCCCCTGCCGGGCGATGTGTCCCTCGCCGGCGCTTTCCTGGCCATCGCCTCTGTCGGCGCGTCCTCGGCATCACCAGCCTTCGCGTCACCGGCCTTCGCGTCACCGGCTCTCTTGGATGCGGCTGCTTTCTTTCGCGGCGCGGTAGCCCGCTTCACCGGTGCCGAAGTCTCAGCTTCTTCCGGTTCAACGTCGCTCTCGTGAGTCCTCTCTCCCGCTGTCTCCTTGCCGGCCGGCTCGGATGCATGGGGAGCGGTTTCTTCCGACTCGGCCGTATCACCTTCCGCACCCTTTACCGCTGGGGCGTGATGTTGATGGCCGTTCTCGCGAGCACTGTGGTGAAAGGCCGAAGTGGCATGAGCAGGTTCGCGGGACGGTCGCTTCGACTTCTCGCCATCCTCGTCCTCTTCGTCGTCTTCATACTCATCGCGTTCCGACTCGCGCTCGACACTCTCGTCCTCGTAGTCGAAGTCATCTTCGTCATCGCCGTGATCCGGTCGAAGCCAACGAACCATTCCAAATCCTCCTCATCAATCCGTATATGGATACGGTTGTGCTGTCCATTACAACAAAATGATTTTGCGTTGTCAGGCGAGCGGAGGGAGAACGGCCTGCTTCTACCGTGCGCCTTGCGGCCGCACGTGACTTCGATGGGTGATCACACCGGCCGGTAATCGGCGCGCTGCTGCGACATGAGTGGATACTCGTAGCTTGGATCGCGTGCGCGTGCGTACCAGCGAAGCATTCGAGCTCCGCCCCGATCTGCCTCGCGCGGAACTCGCCTTGGAGAGTCGGCTGACGCGAAGAACGGCCGGAATCAGCAGCACATCGCCCCGATCGAGAGTACTCGAAAGCTTGTTCACTGTCTGCAGTCTGTTGGCGGTCACATGGTAAGTCTGTGCAATCGTCGCCAGCGTGTCCCCGGTCTCGACATGGTGGATCCGCCAGGCGCTCCGGTTCTCGGCGGGCACTCGCTCGATGGCAGCCATGGAGGATGCCATGGCTCCCGTCGGCACACGCACCTGATAGCCTGCCGGGATCACGCTCGTTAAGAAAGCCGGGTTCAGATCGCGGATTACAGAGAGCGGTTGCCGGCTGGCATCGGCAATCAGATTCATACTCGTCGCGGCCGAAAGCTGCATGGTTTCGAATTGGATTGGATCGTCTAACGTGACGTCCGTCAGGCCATAATCCTGAGGGTTCTTGGCCATGATGGTGATTGCCACGATGATCGGCACATAGGCGGACGTCTCACGCGGTAGCGCATGCCGTTTTAGAAGCTCCCAATAGTCGGCGTACCCAGTCCGCTCCACGGCACGATCCACTGCTCCTGCGCCGCAATTGTATGCCGCCATTGCCAAATACCAGTCGCCATACCGCTTGTGAAGATCGCGAAGGAAACGCGCCGCTGC
>JAVHMZ010026269.1:0-10329 GCA_034782995.1 Amazona versicolor | reverse complement strand
GCCAGGGAGGAGGGGAAGCTGGGAGGAAGCAGAGACAGGACACCTGACCCAAACTGACCAAAGAGGTATTCCATACCACAGCACGTCATGCCCAGTATATAAACTGGGGGCAGTTACCTGGAAGGCACAGATTGCTGTTCAGTCGGGCTGGGTATCGGTCAGCGGGTGGTGAGAGGTTGTATTCTCTTCCCTTGTTATTTCCCTTATCATTATCATTATTGGTGGCAGCAGCAGTGGTTTCTGTTATACCTTAGTTACTGGACTGCTCTTATCTCAACCCATGGGAGTTACATTCTTTCAGTTCTCCTCCCCATCCCTCCAGGAGCCAGGGGGGAGGAAGGGGGAGAGTGAGAGAGCGGCTGCGTGGCTCTGAGTTACCAGCTGGGCTTAAACCACGACACCCTGGCAAACCACCCTTCACATACCTTTGGGTTTCTGCTAGCTCGGTTCTCTTTGTAGGATCTAGGCTTCCCCTTGTTTTCTATTTCACCTTGATGCAAGCTCTGATTTCCCAAGATTCTCGAACCAGTTCCGTTTCCTTCCCACAGAGCTCTGCTGCGCACTTCCTGAGCTGGGCTCTGGGGATCGTGCTGTTCCTCAGTACCTACCAACAACAGACACACTCTACTCAGAGGCTGCCTCCCTGTCAGCCAATTCCTTTCTCTGGGATTTCTGGAAGAGGGGTGGCTTTGGGAGCTGGAATGAACCTGCCCTCACTAATAACCTTCCTGAGCACTGGAAGGCTGAGGCAGCAGCACAGCCACGCATGAGCTTCAGCTGCTGATGCCACTGTACCTGTTGAATTGCTGTTGACAGTGAACACTGACATCACAGTGTTCCTCTGAAGTACCAGGTGACAAACTCCGTGTACTTACTGATTCTCTTCAATTCATTCATTTGAAGGATGGCAAAGATGGCAGATTCTACATTGTAGTCTTCCCCTTCCAGTACCTGGCTTACTAAGTCAATGTCCTGTCCACAAGAGAAAGATTAAAGCTGAAGAAAGTTCCAATCACTGACCTACATTCATTCAACAACCATCTGTACCACTGAGAGGGCTGCTCTCTGCTTTTCTGGCCTTTCAACCAGCCCGTATTTCATTCCTGAAAGAGGTCAGGGGGGCAATATCAAAATCCTGAAGACATCAGTTTCAGTGTAACCATTTCAGTCTTAGCCTTGTCTGTTCTATGTGTTCACACAGTGCAAGCCTGCAGGAACACAGGCCAAGATCCAAAGATCATCTAGTCACTGGGATGTTCAACTGCAGACATCCTCAGAGGATTTCACAGAAGCACAGAAGAGGAGCTTCTGCCTCATCTCCAACCTGAGCCTCCCCTGTTTCAGTTTGAACCCATTCCCCTTGTCCTATCGCCCCAGTCCCTGACAAAGAGTCCCTCTCCAGCATCCTTGTAGCCCCTTTCAGACGCTGGAAGGCTACAAGGATTTTAAATCTTACAGAACTTGTTTCAAAGTGAATCTTCTAAGAGACTGCAGACAAACCACCCAAAATGATCGGCTATCCATACAGAGCACGCATTTCATCTGCATTTAAGGGTTGAGTCCGGGATGAAATGCATCTTGACGTATGGCTGTGGTACTTACACTGTCCCAAGAGGAGTATTTTGTAGCATCTTACCAAGAAGGTTTGAACACTAAGCACAAAAAGGCTGTCACTACTTACTGAACATCCAGTTGCATTACACACTTCTTGTACAGCATCTTCCATCTCAACTTCAATCTCATCTTTGGAGTCCTCCTTCTGTGGCTTCTCTTCCTTCTTTGTACCTGAATCATTTTTGCAAAGCGACTGCAAGAAAAGCAAAGCCAAGATCACACGAACATGCAGCAATTCCATCATATGCAGTGAAACAAAACAGCTGACATCAGAATAGTTTCAATCATTATGGCACACTTTTCTCACATATGTCCTGGGTCAAAGTATCTTGGAAACTGCGACTTCCACCATCACTGACACTGTTTCCCACTGAGCAAGTTCTCAGGTACTACAGGATCATGGCTACTACAAAACAACCACAGGCTCTTTAAATGACGTCTTGATTTTATTACAATACCCCACATTAATGTGCAGAGAACACCTCCGCCTGGAGAAGGCTCCTTTAGGGGAGACCTTAGAGCAGCTCCAGTGCCTAAAGGGGCTGCAGGAAAGCTGGAGAGGGGCTTTGGACAAGGGATGGAGGGACAGGACAAGGGGAATGGCTTTAACCTGCCAGAGGGGAGACTGAGATGAGCTCTTAGGCACAATTCCTTCCCCAGAGGGTGCTCAGGCACTGGAACAGGCTGCCCAGGGCAGTGCTGCAGTCACCATCCCTGCAAGTGTTCACACACTGTGGAGACGAGGCCTCAGTGCCATGGGTTAGTGGTGGCCTTGGCAGTGCTGGGGTAAGGGTTGGACTGGATGAGCTGAAAGGTCTTGTCCAGCCCAGTTGATTCCATGATTCCATGAGCTCTCTCCTCATCCCAAAGCCCTTGATGGAACCAGAAAATGAGGTAAAAGAACCGGGTGCTTTGGAGTTACAAGGACACCATGTTTACCATAGGAAGCGTGAGGAAGGGGTAGGGATGCTGCTCGTGACGCAGTGGGGTCAGGTTAGCAGCCTTACGCAGAGGTAAAACTCAAACCACCCTTGAATCACCTTTATTTGGGGCCCCCAGCTCTGCAGAGCTCCTCTCCGAGGTGGTGTCAAAGCCCAGGTGCCTCCCTGGCTCGTTCGTGCTAATTGGGGATCACGTCAGGCAGTGCTGGGGATGGGGTGGCTGCAGGAGTCCAGCCCGAGCAGAGCTGCCGGGCTCCATGAGGACCTGCTGGAGACACCTCCATCTGCTCCCCCATGGCCTCAGTGAGTGCTCGTTACCTCAATACTCGTTAGGGCTGTGCTGTGGCCATGAGCGGGGTTTGGGGCTGCGGCGCCGCAGCCGCCCTCTGCTTCTGTTGGTCACTGGTTTTAGCCCGAGATTCACCCATTTGCTGCTAAAATGCTGCTTCTGGTAAGCATTTTTTAAGAAAAAGATACAAAATCATGTTTGTGCTTCAATTTCCACCCCTGGAGATCAGCCGCAAGGTTCTGGTGCCTCCTGGGCTGGTTCCTGGGCTGGTTCCTGCCCCTTCTCCATCAATCCCCAGCACACACCCAACACCAGGCGTGCTTCACAAATTGCCTTTTAAAATGAACTTTTATTTGCATGATTTCCTTGTTTTTATGATTTATTTCGCTGTAGGGAGCGGGGCCTTCGCTGTGTGCCAGGGACAGGCACCAGGCGCCGTTTGGGTGCCTCAGGACCAAGCTGGGCTCTCCGCGGCCTCTGGGAAGGCACAGTACCCGCAGTGGAGCCCTTCCTGCCATTGAGGTGTGTTCAACAGGAGGGAGTGGAGCCCTTGCACAGGGAGTTGCGGTAGTTCATGTAGGAGCTCCGGAATGTCCTGGCTGCCCTCTGGAAGCACTCCGCCGCCCGCCTGTCGCACTCGCAGCTCCATCTTTGACAGCAAGTCCCGGATCCTGGAAGGAAATGAGGTGGGATGGGAATGGGAGAGGGGGGTAAGGGGCAGAAGATGGCTTTTGGACCATCCCTGTGGTGCACGCAGCCCCATGTTGAGTTTAGGGCATCCCTTGACCTGTGGTGCGTGGGGCTGTCTGACTACAAACCATGCGTGGCCATAAAGGAGCTGTTCAGGTTACTTTATCTATGTATGTAGTATAGGTATTTGCTTAGATTACAGGGAAGTGCTTTGTTTTTACCCACTCACCATGAAAGGACAATGTTTGCTTTGGGGAAATGGAGGCAGCAGGGCCAGGTCCCCATCCGAGATGGGAGGGTCCCCTCAAACCGTCAGTATTGGCCTTTACAGAAGGGCAAACCCCTCCTTTGGGAGGTCTCTGAGCTCTAAACCTCACCTTATTCCAAGGAAGTATTAATTTGCCCTATTCCTGGCACTTTTCCCTCCTTTCCACCCTCTCCCCAGCTGGTTTCCAAGCCAGGATAATAGCCCGAAGGACATTTCGGAGGAGAGCCGCATGGTTGTGCCTTTGGCCCCGCGCCGCCTCTCACCACACGTTATCTTGCTTCCCTGGATGGAGTATGAGTACTTGACCACTTTGGGGCTGCAGCGAGGGGAAGACAGCCTCCTGTAGCAGCAGTCGTGGGCATGGCAGCACCTGCGGGCATGAGAGGGGGCGATTCGGATGGTGCATGGTGCTGAGCATCTGCAGCGCTCACATCAGCACCGTGAGGAACGCGTCCCGTCTGTCCTGGGTTGGGTGCTCTCCTCGGCATGGCCCGTGCTGCAGGAGCATGGCAGGTGATCACACCTTGGGCACCACCAGCACAGCTCTGAACGCTTCCCCTCTCTCATCCCTTTCCTTGCTTGCAATCGGCCCACAGCTGGATCCCAAGGCCTAACGCTGCCCAGGCAGAAGCAGCGCTGATGTGCCCCATTCCCATCATCTGAGCAATGCTTAAAGAGGACAAGCAATGATGTTTGCATGGCTACCTCTGCCCCCGGGAGCCGGGCAAGCATTCCCTGCGCTGGCTGTAGGGAGAGGGAGGCACGGAGGGCTGGGAGCACCCGGTCTTGACTTACCTGTCGGTCGCATCCAGCGGCTGTTTGGCTCCCCCCCAGCCGCAGTAGCAGCCATAGCCGTTGTCGAGCAGCGGTGATTTCCCTGTCTTGTGCTTGATCATCGAACCGAACTGAATCACGTTGCAGCCAGCAGGGACCAGCCCTGCCACTGGAGACAGCGGGGTCAGGAGCATGGGGAAAGGAGCCTCGCATCCCACCCCTCGGTAGCAAAACAGCATTGTCACCCTCCCCAGCTCACTGTTTATGGGTGCCTCAGCCATGGGTACTCACAGCAGAGGAGCAACAGGAAGAGCTTCATGGCTGGTGGTGGCAGCTCCGGTGTGCGGCTGAGCCTAGGGTGCCTCCGGTCACACCTTTTATAGCACCACGGACCTGGCTGGCACGGCCCCTCCTTCAGGGAGCCCAAAGTGGGCAAATATTGACCAATGTCACCGTTTTGGTGGCGCGACGTGTGAGAGCCTCTGTCGGCGCTGCTGGAGGCCTCAGTGGGGAGCCCTACACTGGGAGAGCCCTTTGCAGGGGGGGGGTTGGTGGGCTGCGATGAATGGGGCAGACTGGGGATGAGTCCATGCATGGCTCCTGGGTATCTCAGCATCCCAATGGGAGAGCTTGAGGGGGAACAGGAGCCACTTTGCTCCTCTTAACTTTTTGACGTCTAGGTTAGAAAACACCAGTCTGTGTCTTACCCTTTCCATCGTGATTTACCAGGCAGGGAGAAAATGCAGCCCATGCAAAGCATCCTCTACTTCTGAAGTACCAAGTGTGTGAGATGCAGTGTTGTGAGCAGAGGAAGGTCTGGCGGCCCTCCACAATGGGCTATGGCAAGAGATGGGCCTGAGGAAAGGCTCTGTATGATGGTTTCCCTGGGTTGTCAGTGCCCAGAGGCCCCTTCTGTAGGGGGATGTTCCATTGCTTTCCCCCTGTGTGCAGTCTTGCTCTCAAAACAGAGCAGGCGTTGCTCATGGAGCATTGTGTGAGCTGTTTGGCTCACATTAAGGGCACCGGAGCTGGTGCAGGGCCTGGAGCACAGTGTGATGGGAACGGCTGAGGGACATGGGGGGTTCTGATGGAGAAGAGAAGGCTCAGGGGGGACCTGATCGCTCCCTACAACTGCCTGAGAGGAGGATGGAGCCAGGAGGGGGCTGGGCTCTGCTCCCAAGGAACAAGGGATGGGATAAGAGGAAACGGCCTCAAGCTGCACCAGGGCAGGTTTAGGTGGAGCTGAGGAACAATTCCTGCCCCAGGGGGTGCTCAGGCATTGGAACAGGTACCCAGGGCAGTGCTGGAGCCACCGTCCCTGCAAGTGTTCACACATCACGTAGACGAGGCCTCAGTGCCATGGGTTGGTGGCGGCCTTGGCAGTGCTGGGGTAAGGCTTGGACTGGATGAGCTGAAAGGTCTTGTCCAACCTCATTGATTCCATGATTTATGTAAAAGGAAATTAAGGCAAGCAGCAGGGCAAGGAAAGCAAATACAGAGGGTGTATGCTGGGAGGGTGAAGGGGAGGATGACTGCCATTGGCTTGGGGACAACCTCTAATGCAATAGGTGATGCTGAATGATCACTGAGCAGAGCTTGCAGGTGCACGGTGCCCTGCACCACTTTGTGAGGAGCCCCAGCACCAGCCAGGGCGAGGAAATCCCCGGTCAGTGGTGGGGAAACTGAGATGGGGAACAGGGATGTGACTTGTGTGGGAACTGCAGAGATGATGGGAAGAAGGAACTTGGGTCAGGGCCTCAGCAGAATCTCCTCCCCCTCTGTCGGGAGCCTTTTCCCCAGGCAGAAACATACCTAAATGGTTAAAATTCACGCAGGATTTGGGCAGGGAGCGCGCGTTCCTGCTCATCCTGACCCGCAGTCCACCCTGTGATCGTCCGCTCCCACCTCGGCAAGGGTTCGATCCCTGATTTATGCCAGCAGACAGCAGCTGCTCGGCGAAGGGCTGCCCTCTCCGTCCTGCTCTCCCTGAGGATAAGCGCAGCTGGCAGAGCTCAGTGCTGGGCTCCAGCCAGAAGGAAGCGCTGCTGATTTAAGGGATATTTCCTGGTGCCACCGAGTTCAGCTTTGGCACGAGCTAGGGTGGGAGTTACAGCGGCCGATGCCACGTTCCCTCCCTGTGTCTGTGGCTCTCCATTGCTGAGCCCCACAGGGGGTTACAGAACCAGGGCCTCCCAAGGGGCCGACCCGCCGGGCAGGAACCCTGTTTGTGGGGATGGGGGAGGCAGCTGGTGCCTGAACTGCCTGTTCCAGGGGTGTGCTCGGGGTTGCTGCAGGATTGGGCCAGAGCATTCCTTTCCAGTGATAAATGTGTTTTGCTGCGAGGCGAGCTCCTGACCACCCGGCTGCAGCAGAGGTTGCCAGCGCCCGGCCCTCCCCAGCATCACGCAGCCGTTTGCATCAGCGTGGATTGCTCCATCTCGGAACAGCTGCGCGTTTCCGAGCCTGAAGGCTCAGGGATGAGTGGGGACATGGAGATGCGGGTCCTTGGGAGACCCATCACCTCCCAGGTGGTGTTTCCATTGGGTATTCCATCAGGGAACCCAGCTGAGACATCAGCCGCTGCCTGCACGGGCTGGTCGCTGCCTGCACGAGCCGGTCGCTGCCTGCACGAGCCATGTCACACTGAGGGCTGGGGTTTTGTGCTCTCTGGTTTTATTTGGGAGCAACAGAAGAGAACGTGCGGTGAAGCGAAAAGCAGAGGGGGCTGAGAGGCTGCACAGGAGCCAAGGGAAAACGTGTGCCGGCTTCCAGCTCGCCCTTCGCAGCGGCGAGGAGCGGGTGTCCATCCCTCCCTTGTTCTGGGCTGAGGCACCGCATCTGAGCTGCTCTCCCTGCTCGGACTCAGTGTGCATTGATGCAACTGCACCAGAGGGTGGTTGTCCTCGCGTCGAAGCCCCACGGAGGAGACCCAGCGGGGCTGGGACTCGCTGCTGCACCGTCCCTTTGCTCATCAGCCTGGACGTGGCTCAATGCAATTAGGAGTGAGTTTTACCAGATGTTGTTAACTTGGGATCGCATTATAGAGTTTAATAGGAGTCAAAGCCAGCACAATTATGGATAATTTAAAGTTCTGTAGATAAAGTGAGACTTCTACGTGTAACAGTAATGGAGAACACCTACACTCAGAGTCTTTCAGGCACCTGTCTCACTCCTTATATAAGGAACTAGTGACTGGTGGGTGATGGTGGTGCTGGTTGTTGAGAAGCTTGACAAGGAATTGGGATGGGAGAAGTTGTGGCTTTGAGAAGGGCCCTGTGGGTAGAGAGGCAGAGTGGGAGCACAGCATGACAGAAGGAGAGGCGTATTTTAGCACTCATTTGTGTACATGCATTGTTAAACAAAGCACCTTCAAAGGATTTTGTCTATACAGAGTATAAACCTTGAATACTGCTTTTCAGGTCTTATCATGTGCTTAATGTCTCCATGGGATTCTGTCTTTGTAAATCCCAGTTCTCAGATAGAATCACAGACTCAGCCAGGTTGGAAAAGACCTTTAAGGTCATCATGTCCAACCATTAACCCAGGAATAGTTATGCAGTTTGTCAGGTACAGCTGAATATTGCTGCCCTTATCCATTTCTCATTATGAACCTCTCAAGCTACAGCCTGTTACCGATCACTCTCCAAAACTGGGAGCCAGCTAGGTAAGACAGAGCAAGGTAATGCAGAGCTGAAATCTTCTTGCCAAAAAGACTGGCATGAATGAAACAAATCAAGCAAATCCTTTATGTTTTGGACTAGCAACACAATTCTGTTGGCCTTTTCTCCAGAACCCTAGTTGCTGCTTCAAAGATTTGCATTGTCATCAAGCCTTATCTTGTCAGGTTAGAATCAACAGATACCGGCTTCCAGGGCCTGATGACTCCCATCAGCATCCCTGAACTCTGATCCACTGGTTGTTAGTGGCTCTCGTGGCTGAAGAAACATTTCAGTTGGACTGCTGCATGCAAGCTTGGAAGCAGCAGGGTGGAAACCTGGATTTCCATGGCTGATAATCTTCCTGTGTGGATCCACAGGGGTTCTTTCAGAGGGCCAGTCTCTTCCTTCCCACTGATGTATACTGCCTTGAGGGGAGCCCTTTTACTGGCCTTTTATCTTGGCACTGTAGAAATTCGTGTAATCAAATTAAATGCTGCCTTTTGGAAGGGCAGGGTGATGAGTAACATGTATTTTTCCTGTGTGGGTTTGTTCTCTGGTCTCATTTTGTTCACACCCATGTGCTGAGAAGCCCCTGTGGGCTGGCCAGGCTCCTTTGAGAGTGATGCAGAAGACAAGGGACATTGCCTTTCAAATCTTCATTCTGTTTCTTGACTGATGATGGCAAACTGATACTGGGTGCAACACACACATCCTTCTGGAGTCAGTGGTGATTGGTGTCTTGCTTGGTCTCTTAAGCAAAGTTACCCAAGTTTTGTTTTATTTCTTTTTAATTTGGATCCGTTTATGACTAGTCCACACCATCTTTGTCATCTTATCTTTAGGACAATCTGTGTCTTACTTGCTATCTGTGTGATCAGTGTTCTGTAGCAATTAGCACACAGTTTTCCTTTACCCCTTTGATGTGTTTGTGCATGCTATGTCCAGGCCAACATTTAACACATTTGTTACAAACCTTTAGAGTACCAGTTACTCACTAGTGTTGGTGAAGGAAACTCAAGTAGAAACTTTCTGTGAGCTGAGACACTTGCCAAGAGTTCTGGAGCTGATTTTCAGTACAGCTGAGTCTATGTTTGGAATAATGCAGTATCTGGATTTCAAATGACCTGCTTTTTCCCAACTTAAACCCCTTTTTTCTGGTTGGTCATTATGAAATGTTACTACATGTGTGTTCTGCAATGAGGCAGTCGCTGTCCAAATAGATGAGGGGGAAAAAAAGCATTTCTTTCCCTTAAGGTTTGTGTTGTTAGGCAGAAAACAGACCTGGTTTTCCCAAGGCTTCAGGAGGACAACAGCTCCTTACCCTCTCAGTCTAAACTGGTTTATCTGCAGGTGAGACACTGAGTATATTTATATACTGAGTAACTGCAGAACATCAGTTTCCATTCTTATCAAACACAAACATTTACCACAGGCTGGATCCAAGGTCTGCTGAGATCTGTGGTACTCTTAAAGTGTGACAGAACTGGGGCAATCTCCTAAGTTTTGTGTTTTCTTCACAACTGTTTCTTTTAAATAAAGGAAAACACCAACACGTTACTGCTTTGCTTTACTCCCCAGCTCAGATGTGCTGACTCCTTAACACACTTCTCAGCTGTAGTTCCTGTCAGTGAGGAAGCTGAAATGTTTGGGCATTAATTCAGGTGAGGAATCAAAATACGGAAGTCAATGAGCAATTAATTCTTTTAAACTTTTAATGGACACATTCCATATAAAAAAATCATGTGTGGTAGTTGTGGTTTAAGCCCCTCACACAGTTCGTTCACTCAATCCCCCTCTTTCTTCCCCCAGACCTGAGGGGATGGGGAGGAGAATCAAAAGAATGCAACTCCCACATGTTGAAATAAGAACAGTGCAGTAACTAAGGTATAACACAAACCACTGCTGCTACCACCAATAATAACAAGAGAATATACAAGGGAAAAGAATACAACTGCTCACCACCTGATACCAAGCCCGACCCAGCAGTGCACCCTCACCCTTCCGGGTCTCTGCCCTCCGTTTTTACATCCTGGGCATGACGTGCTGTGGTATGGAATACCTCTTTGGTCAGTTTGGGTCAGGTGTCCTGTCTCT
>JAVHMZ010026202.1:891-17606 GCA_034782995.1 Amazona versicolor | reverse complement strand
CCGGCTCATGCTCGCCGAACCCGACCCGTATCTTCGCCAGATGGCCGAGATGGAGGTCCTCCGCCTTGAGCCCGAGCTTGCCGCCATCGAACTCGACCTGCAAGTCTTGCTTCTGCCCAAGGATCCAAATGACGAGAAGAACGTCGTTCTCGAAATCCGAAAGGGCGCGGGCGGCGACGAAGCTTCTCTGTTCGCCGGAGAAGTCTTTCGGATGTACACCCGGTATGCGGAAGAACAGGGTTGGAAGGTCGAAATTACATCTCTCAGCGAATCCTCCGTCGGCGGCCTCAGCGAAGTCATTGCTTTGGTCAGCGGCCGCAAGGTCTACAGCCGCCTGAAATACGAAAGCGGTGTGCATCGCGTGCAGCGCGTTCCGGCCACCGAAACCCAGGGGCGCGTGCATACCTCGACTATCACCGTGGTCGTGATGCCTGAAGCCGATGAAGTCGACGTGCAGATCGATGCTAAGGATCTGCGCATCGATACGTTTTGCTCTTCAGGCCCCGGCGAACAGTCGGTCAACACGACTTACTCGGCCGTCCGCATCACCCACTTACCCACCAACACCGTGGTCTCCTGCCAGGACGAGAAGTCGCAGATCAAGAATCGCTCGAAAGACATGCAAGTGCTGCGTTCCCGTCTGTATCAGCTGGAGATGGAGAAGCAGCTGGCGCAGATATGAGTGCAGACAGATAAGAGTTTAGGAGTGGTATGTATCTGTGACATTCAATCCACCCACTTATTTATTGCACATCATGCAATATGTAGGTGGCATGAGATCCATCCCCCAACCTACGCCACGGTATGGTGTGTGGGGCTCCTACCTCCATGTGCTGCTGCTCTCAGTCTGCACTGGGAACAGGTATCTGTGAGATCTCCTTGCTGGAAAGGTGAGGTACTTGTGGGACTGGCTTGGGATAGACAAGTCTGCAGTTGGCTCCTTCCAACTCCCTGTTTTCCTTTACACAGGGTGTCTTTGAAATGCACCGGGAATGTATTTTCCTTGCAAGCAGCATCTAGAGATGTGGGATTTGAGTGCTGTGGAAAGGCTCTAAAGAAGTTAATAGTTTAACAAGCGCTGTTTCGGCGGAAACAGAAACTCCAGAATTTGGCCCATGCGCGCGGCCCACGCGGATTCCGTATGCCTGGCGCCGGGAAATTCCCAGTGCTGCAAGTCTTTGCCTTCTAACCAGCCCTTGTCTTGCAGCGCGTCACGCATATGACGGCAATCTTCCACGCACGCTTCGCCCTCTTCCAAGCCCATGTCAAGCCAGATGCGCAACGGCAATTTTTCGGGAAGCGCTTGCACGCGTTTCAGCATGAGTTCGTCACCCCACCAAAGCGACGGGCTGATTACCGCGAGTTTGCCGAAAATCTGCGGGAAGCGGAGACCAATACTAAGCGTGACCAAGCCCCCCAGTGACGATCCGCCCAAACCCGTGTCTTCCGGGCCGGAGCGTGTCCGGAACTCGCGGTCAATCAAAGGTTTGATTTCCCTGCGCAGCATCTTGCTGTATAGGTACGCTTGGCCCCCTTTGCCGCGCGATGGATCAATCGACGGCGTGTATTCATCAATGCGATGTTCGCCAGTGTTGTAAATTCCGACAACGATGAGCGGTTCAATTCTTGCTTCCGCAATGAGAGTTTCAGCCGTCTCGTCGACGCCCCATTCCGTTCCCGCGTAAGATGTCGCCCCATCGAAAAGATTCTGCCCGTCGTGCAAATAGAGAACGGGGTAGCGGCGGCCGGAGTTGGTTTTGTAGTCAGGAGGCAAATAGACGATTACGTCCCGAGGTTGACGGAGGAACGTGTTTTCGTCTGCTTTGTGTAAATGAATGTTTCCGGTCAGCGTGTGATGCAAGCGCGCGCGGCCTTAGGTTTTGACGAAATCGAGAGAGGCTGAGTTCATGCAGTAGCGCAGTCCGGTAGGACGGGGACCGTCGTCGAAAACGTGACCCAGGTGCGCGTCGCATTTTGCGCAGCGTACCTCGGTGCGCATCACGCCGAGGGACGAATCGTTGTCGGTGGTGACATTCTGCTTAGCAATGGGCGCCCAAAAACTCGGCCAACCTGTGCCGGACTCGAACTTGGTGTCGGAAGAGAACAGAGCATTCTCGCAGCAGATGCAACGGTACAGGCCGTGCTCGTGATTGTTCCAATACTGCCCAGTGAAGGCTCGCTCAGTTCCGGCGTGGCGAGTAACTTCATACTGCTCGGGGCTCAGCTGCTTCTTCCACTCTTCGTCTGGCTTGCGAATTTTTTCGACTTCCACAACGCCCTTTCGCTTTCCGTCCGCGCCGAAATCGACCACAGAAATCGTGCCCGCGGCCGCGTTTAACACGCCCCGAGAAGCCGCCAGCACACCAGCCAGCAAACCTGAAGAAGAACGGAGGAAAGATCTGCGATCCATAGACTCCCTTTTTAGATAGTACTTTGGCCCTGTACGGTTCGGGAATGTAGCAGTGCGACCTACAGGAAGTTGGTAACTTAGTGTCATGCCGATTTTCGAATATTCATGCGACGACTGCGGCAGCAAGTTCGAGAAGCTCGTCCGGCGGAGTGCCGATGCTGATGCGGTTCGCTGCCCTTCCTGTGGACAGGATCATTTGACGACGGAATATTCAACTTTTGCAGCGCGGGCCGGTGCGGCAAAGAAAGAAGCAGCTCCTTCGCCTTGCGGTTCGGGGATGTGCGGGCAGGGCTTCTGCGGCAGCGGCGGCTGCTCAATGAATTAAACGGTACTAGATAGCCGGTCTTTAACGCGCTTGAAAAAGATCCCGGCACCTTCGAGTTCAACGCCTGAACAGTCAACATTGGGCATCGTCAGTATCGGTGTCGCGGAATTCTTGTAGCACCGGCGAAACAGAATACTGTCCTGATGCCTCTGCCGGCGCAAGACTTTGCTGCCAGTTTTTGTTGAGCTGTTCAAGGCTTGGAAGGTGACGTCACTCTGATCCGCACTCCAAATTGCGTGAGATTCCTACTAATAGGGAAATTAGGTCTCTGACACCGATTTTCCCCGATTTTCCGATGACACCGATTTTCCGATATTTTGATATTCGATATTCGGTTTCTTCCGACACCGATTTCTCCGAGTTCTCTTGATCTTCCTGGCGGCTGCTCAACGAATTCAGCATTACTCGACAATTCCGTTGACTTTCGTGCTTTGTTCGCCAACACTGGTAATACGACGGGAGATAGCGTATGGCGCTGACAAGACGACAGAAAGAATTGATGGATTACCTGTCCGGCTTCATCCAGCGGCACGGGTACAGTCCGAGCTATGAAGAGATCGCTTCCGGCTTGGGTCTGGCTTCACTGGCCACAGTTCATAAGCATATACAGGCGCTAGAGACCAAGCAGTATCTCAAGCGCAATTACAATCACAGCCGCTCGCTGGAGGTAAGCGAACGATTTTTCAAAGAGCAGAGAGCAAACAGCAGGGGACACGAGGAATCAAGCGTTCCTTTGTTGGGCAGAATTGCCGCTGGTGTACCGGTAGAAGCGATCTCCAATCCCGAGTCACTGCATTTTTCCGATTTCGTAGCTAGTGACGACCGTACCTTTGCGCTCGAGGTTCGGGGCGACTCGATGATAGAAGACCACATCTGCAGTGGGGATTTCGTGCTAATCGAGAAGACCTCGACAGCAAAGAGCGGAGACATTGTGGTTGCGCTGGTTCACGGATCAGAAGCAACGCTCAAGCGTTACTACCCCGAGCCGGACGGGCAAGTTCGTCTGCAGCCCGCCAATTCAACGATGGCTCCGATTTTTGTTGAGGCAAGTGACCTTGCAATACAAGGGCGGGTATTAGCAGTAATGCGCAAGTACTAGGCTCGCAATGTTAAACTTGTGTTAGTGGGCGTTGGCGACGAACGTACAAATAGCCTGGGCCGGCGATTCGTTTTCTGGGATTTTGCGCGCGCAACGTGGCAGTACGACGTGGTTGTAGCGTTAATCTTGGTTTTTATTTTCGCGACCCCGCGAGAGTGGTTTCACGATCAGCCCCGCGCCTCCAGTGTAGTTTTGCTTTCCCCGTTGCGCGGCGTTAACCGGGTGTTTATCGCTACAGGGCTACTCGAGTCCATACCGGAACAGCAGCGAATCGCGCAAGCAGCTACGCTCATTCACCGGCGTACGGGAAAGAACTGGCGAGTGACGCGAGTCGAGCCGATCCGAGACGAAGCCGAGCAGGAAGTAAAAGGCTTCATCGCGTATACCGAACCCTAAGTTGACGAGTCTTATCGAATAAAGATGCGAATCTTCCCGGCAGGATTGTGTCTACTTCTGGCTTTGCAGGCTGGGGCTCAAACGGCAGACGCGGTACTAGCGCGCATGGACAAAGCCGCGCCCGGCTTTCATGCAGTCTCGGCTAACCTTCAGCTCAAAACGTATACCGCGATCTTGAAAGACACAACGGTCGAGAACGGAACATTCAAGATGCAGCGAAAAGGACCCGAGGTTCGAGCGCTGCTTGACTTCTCTTCGCAACCAGACTCGCGCATCATCGGCATTATGGGCAAGATCGTCGGGATCTACTATCCTTCGCGTAATCTGTACCAGAGCTTTGACGTGGGCAAGAATACCGATGTTCTAAATCAGTTTTTGTTGCTTGGGTTTGGTTCGTCGGGCAAAGATCTCGGGCAAAGTTATGCGATTTCAGCCGAGGGACAAGAGAATGTGGCGGGCCGGCAGACAACTAAATTACTGCTGACACCGAAAGACGATGAAGTGAAGAAGAAGCTGAGCCGGATTGAGATTTGGGTGCCGGACGATGCTGCGTATCCAGTGCAACAGGAATTTTACGCTCCGGAGGGCAACTATCGTGTTGTGACGTACAGTGACACACAGCTAAACCCACCTATCAAGGGAAAGCTGGAACTGAAAGTCCCATCTGGCGTCAAGAAACAAAGCTCTTGAGAGTTTGCCGGGCGCGCTAAAAAGAATGGAAGAGAAGAAAAAAGCATCGGGGCGGCTGGCCTTTATTGACTGGACGCGAGGTCTTGCAGCGTTGATTATGCTGCAGGGTCACGTGTTTGATTCGCTTACACGCGCCGATTTACGCCCGAAGGGACCGTTCGTTCTTTCTCAATTCCTAGGCGGCTTGCCACCGGCCATTTTTCTTTTCCTGACCGGCATTACGTTCGCCTTCCTGATGGACAGTCAGGAGCGGGAGGGAGCGACGGCGTGGCGCAGAGTAGTAGCCGCGCTAAAGCGCTCGCGATATCTGTTTCTGATTGCTTTCTTGTTTCGGATTCAACTTTACGTGTTCGGCTTCCCGACGAGTCCGGCAAGCGAGCTGCTGCGAGTCGACATTCTCAATTGCATGGGCATGGCGATGTTGATCATGGCAGTTATGGCCGTGTTTACAACGCGCGAGCGGATTCGGTTGTGCATCGTGCTTGGCTTGGTGATTGCGGGACTTTCTCCCGTGCTGAGCCAGGTTCCAGAAGGTAGCATTCCCACGCTGGTGCGCGGCTATTTCTTCCCCAGCTATAGCTCTTTTGGCTTTTTCCCATGGGCGTCGTTTCTGGCGTTTGGTCTGGCGATGGGAGGCATTCTGCGCATCGTCAAGCAGGACGAGATTGGGCGCGCGATGCAATGGACGATGGCGGTGGGATTGGGCTTAGCGTTTGGGGCTTACACGCTTTCAAACCTTCCGTATTCGATCTACACGAAGAGCGACTTCTGGCTGAACAGCCCCAGCATGATCCTGATCAAACTGGGAGCGGTGCTCGTGATGCTTGCCGTCGGATATCTATGGATGCAAGCGACGGGCGTGGAGCGATGGAGTCTCTTCCGGCAGTTGGGAACGACTTCGCTGCTGGTGTACTGGGTGCACATCGAGCTGGTTTACGGACGTTGGTTTGGAGTTTGGAAAGGAGGGCTTAGCGTTGTGCAAGTCGTGACGTTCACGGTTTTGCTTATCGCGCTTATGACGGCGCTCTCGCTCTTGCGGACGCGCATCAAGTCGGTCGGATCATTCTTCCGGGCTGGAACGGCTCCGCAACCGCGCGGGGCTGAAGGTGATTAGACCCGACTGATAGCAGCGTTGGCTAAACTCAAAGAAACAAATACACAAATGCGCCTACTGGTCGTCGAAGATGAGAAGCGAATAGCGGATTTCCTTTCGCGCGGTCTGCAGGGCGCCGGCTATACAGTTGACGTAGTCCACTCGGGGGGCGACGCGATTGACAGAGTCCACGCCACCGAGTACGACCTGGTGATATTGGATCTGGGTTTGCCAGACATCGACGGTCTCCAGGTACTTGGCAAGATTCGAAACCGCAAGACGATTCCTCCGGTGTTGATTCTGAGCGCGCGCGACTCGGTAGATGATCGCGTGAAGGGGCTGGAACAAGGCGCGGACGATTACCTGGTGAAGCCGTTCGCTTTTGTTGAGCTGCTGGCCAGAGCGCGGGTGCTACTGCGGCGCGGACAGCCGATCGCAGAGCGTCTGCAGGTGGGCGATCTCTCCCTCGATTGCATACGCCGCAAAGTGACTAGAAGTAATGAGAACATCGAGCTTGCCCCGAAAGAATTCAGCATTCTCGAGTACATGATGCGCAATCGCGGACGGCCGCTGAGCCGGACGATGATCGTGGAGCATGTCTGGGATATGGATTATGACGGGCTGACGAATATCGTCGACGTTTACATCCGGCATCTGCGCAGCAAGATCGACGACAAGTATCCGGTTAAGCTGATCCACACGGTGAGAGGCATCGGCTACACGCTTGATAGCGCGGAAGCGGGTCCAGCGACGGGAAGCAGCCCGGCAAACCTTTGAACTCATGGCGCTCGAGAAGAAGCCGAGCCACTTCAGATTCTTTCGTACACTCCGCTTTCAATTAGCCGCTACATTTCTGCTCATTCTTGCCGCCGTGCTCGCTGCAATGGGCTGGATCTCGACCACGGCATTGCAAAAAGTATTGGAAGCGCAAAGCGAGACGCAGTTAAGCGGCCAACTAGGGGCGCTCAAAGGTTGGTTCACCTTCGACGAGAAGAGTGGGCGGCCGCTCTGGGATGAAGTTGACCTGGGAGATGCCGAGGAGCAGCTCGAGCTTTCGAACTTGCAGGCCGTTTACGTGATAGCCGATGACAGCGGCCGGTTGGACAAGGCAACAACGGATCCTAAGTTAAGCGCGCTCTGGGACCGGAAGACCATCCTTTCGGAACTAGCGCAAATGCAGCAAACGCATAAGCCGGTCCTGAAGACTATTCGCGATCAGGACAATGTACCGTACCAGGTGCTCAGCAGCGTGATGATGGACGCCAAGCACCACAATCGCTGGTACGTGGCTGAAGGGCGGAGCCTGGCTAAAGACCGTTTGTTGGTTCGGAACTTCAAAAGGAACTGGCTGATCTTCCTGCCTATTGCTGTTGTGGTGTGCGCAATTATGTCGTGGTACTCGACCGGCGCTGCACTGAAAGGCCTGCACTCGCTGGAAGAAGCCGCGCAAGAGATTACGGGCTCGAATCTGGGCTTGCAGATACCCAAGCGGGGCGCAGACGATGAGTTAGATCGCTTGATTGATTCGTTCAACCAGATGAGCGGACGTTTGAAAGCTTCGTTCGATCAAATGCGCCAGTTCTCAACGGATGTCTCACACGAGCTGCGGACACCGCTGACTGCGATTCAGGGACAACTCGAGGTGGCGCTGTTTACCTCGACGCACAAGGAGCAACTGCAGGAATCGATTGAGAATGCGCTACAGGATGTGGAGCGGCTTTCGAACTTGGTGCGGGCGCTGTTATTGCTTTCGCAATCCGAGTCGGGACAGATTCCCATGAACAAAGGCCCGCAGAACCTAGCAGGCCTGGTTGCGGACCTGGTCGACACGTTTCAGATACCTGCCGAGGCTGCGCAAGTCAATCTGCAGTTTGTCAGCAAAGAGCCAGTCTGGTGCGAAGTAGATCGAACACAGATCGAGCGAGTTATAAATAACTTGCTGACGAACGCAATCAAGTACACGCCAGCTGATGGTTGGGTACGGGCGAGCGTGGAATCCGCGGGGCGGAGCATCAAGTTAGTGATTGAAGATTCCGGCATCGGCATTCCGGAGACTCATCTGCCGCACATCTTTGACCGGTTTTACCGCGTGCCCGATCCCAATCCAGAAAAGGGGCTTGGGCTGGGACTCAGTTTTGTTGCCTCCATCGTGAAGGCGCACGGCGGCGAGATTCGCGTGAGGAGCAAAGTGGGCCAAGGCTCCAAATTCGAGGTCCTGCTTCCGGCAAGTCCGGTTCGTCTGCCGAACGAAGTGAGCGCGCTGCACGGATAACGGTGCCCGTTCAACGCAAAGCGGCGGTGACCGACTTGTTCTCTCCGCTCGGCAAATATTTGTCATACCAGGCGAGATAACGTTCGTAGCGATCGCGCACAAAACTCGGCCGGGTGAAGCCGTGGAACTCTCCCGGGTAGATCACTAACTCGGTGGGCACGCCAAGCGTCTGGAGCGCCTGATACATCTGCTCGCCACCGATGATCGGCACGTTAAAGTCTTTGTCCCCGCCCATGAAGAGCGTCGGGGTGTGTATCCGATCGGCGTGAAAAAACGGATAGGAGATCCGCACCCAGGCGTCCTGATTGCGCCACGGAGGGCCGATCTCATTGTCGTACTGATAGACGTATTGATCGATACCGTACATGGAGATCTGGTTGGCGCTGCCCGCGCCGCTGATAGCGGCTTTAAAGCGATTGTCGGACGCGATCGTGTAGTCGGTCAGGATACCGCCGTAACTCCACCCACCGATGCCAAGTTTCGCAGGATCGGCGAGACCGGATTTGAGGACGCAATCCACGCCGGCGAGCAAATCCGCGACTTCCTTGTGGCCCCAGTCGCCGAAGATACTCGCGCCGTATTTCTGGCCACGCCCGGCACTGCCGCGATAATTCACTGCCAGCACAAGATAGCCATGAGCCGCGAAGAATTGGCGCTCAAACGCAAAGGCGTGACCGTCCTGCCCGTTCGGTCCCCCATGAATGCGCAGGAGCAAGGGATATTTGTGGCCGACTTCGAAGTTTGCCGGCTTGGTGAGCAAGCCGTGAACTTCGGTACCGTCGGCACTCTTGAATGAAATATCCTCGACAGCGCCCAACTTCAGCTCTGCAAATTGCGCGTCGTTCTGGTGAGTCAACGGCCGCAGAGAACCATCCTCGAAAGCGAAGATGGCGGGCAGCGCGGAATCGGTCGAGGCTAGGACGGCGGTGTGGTCGGCCTCAGAAGAAAGCGCTGAAACAATCATCGGCTTGGATTGCAGGCGTTCGACCGCGCCACTGGAGACAGACACTTCCACCGGGTATTCGGAACCGTCATCTGCGACCAGGCATAAAAGAGATCGGCCGTTTTTGCTGAAGAAGGGAGCTGTGACGCCGCGGTCGAGTTTGCCGGTAAGGATGCGCAATGATCCTCCCCCGGCGGGCACTAGCGCTAGACGATTCATGTTGTACGCCGAGTACTTCGCTTCGCTGCCCTGCAGGTAGGCTAGGGTTTTGCCATCGGGTGACCAAGCGAGACGGCCCGAGTCGGGGCCCGGATAATCCGTGAGACGGCGTGGCGTTGCATTGGCGTGCGCATCGACTACGAACACGTCGGTGTTGGCGCTCCGGTCGGGATCTTTATCGCGGTTACTCACGAAGGCGATTTTCGTGCCGTCGGGCGACCAGGCCGCCCCGTTCTCGTCGAAGTCACCGGAGGTAATGGAATCGAGCTTTTCGGTCGCAACGTCGTAAAGATAGATGTGATTGCGGCGGGCGCCGAGATAGCCCTGAATGTCCTGCTTAAAGTGGTAGCGATCAATCACGATCGGTTTGGGCGGTTTCGGTTTGGCAGAGTCGTTCGCGGGCGCGCCGGTGGCTTTCGACTCGTCAGCGTCAGGATCTTCCTTCTCGCGAAGAACGAGTGCGAGTTGCTTTGCGTCGGGTGACCAATCGAAGCTGGTGATGGTGTATTTCGTGATGTGGGTCAACTGACGCGCTTCCCCGCCCCGGCGATCCATGACCCAAATTTGCGAGCCCTTGGTTTTGCCCGGACGCGAGGACACGAACGAAAGCAGCTTGCCATCAGGACTCCAGTGCGGAGAGCTCTCCCCATCGGGGCTGTTGGTGACCTGCAGTTCTTCGCCACCCTCCCAAGGGACAATCCAAATGTGTGTGACGCGCTTATCTGCGTCTTTATCGATCATCGACACGGTGTAGGCGATCCACTTTCCGTCCGGCGAGACTTGTGGGCCGGCGACGTCGTGGAAACGAGTCAAGTCGTCTAAAGTTAGAAGGCGTCCGGAAGTGGGAGTCGCGGCTGTAGACAGGAGAGCGATGAACGCAAGGGCGAGTGGCGCGAGGAAGAGTTGACGTCGGAAGTGCATTGGTTTGAGTGTAGACGGAGGAGCAGTTGGAATGAGCCTGCCTCTGGTGATACTCTGACGCGGAATGCCAATGACGACCGAGCAGCTCATCGTGTCCGGTTATGAGGCGCGCCGCGCGGGACAACTGGACGAGGCGAAACGGCTGTTTTCCGAAGCGCTTGAACGATGCGCGGACGGTGGCGACGAACGGGCTCGGGCGCAATCGCTCACCGGCTTAGGACAGATGGAGCGCGATCTCGGGAATAGGCCCACTGCGATTTCGTGCTACAAGGCTGCTGCTGAGATCTATAGGACGTTAACGAATCCCCTGAGGCTGGCTCATACGCTTCGGCACGTAGGAGACATGCTTCGCGAAGACGGCGCAATCGAAGAGGCTAGCAAATTCTATGAGGAAGCGCTAGCGATTTATCGAGAACAGGGCGACAGGTCGGATCTTGACCTCGCGAACATGCTCAGAGGTTTCGCGCTACTTGAGAGCCGCGGCGGCAAGGGTGAACGCGCGAAGTCTTTCTGGCAGGAAGCAAAACAATTGTACGAAGCTGCCGGCGTGCAGCTTGGCATTGATATGCGGCCAGGCATTGAGGAGTGCGAAACGCACCTGCAGGCGCTTGAAAGGAAGGACGCGTAATCCGAAGCCGCGGCTCGCTTGAACTTACGCAGGTTTTTCTGCCAACGCAACCAGCTTGGCCACCGTATTCATGTTGCGGGCCGTCGCGGGCGCCTTGAGCGCAGAGATCTTCAGCTTCGAATTGCCCTGCCCGACGGGATAGTACACGTAAAGCTCACGACGCCCCAAGCGAACCTGCTCTCCATCGGGAGCAACAATCGTTTCAAGCAAGTCCTGCGGAGCAGTTGCGTGAAGGAACAAAACCGCGACTTTGGCGGGTTCGAAACCGGAGAATGGGTTGGCATCCAGCACAGCGCGCAACTCGGCGGCGGTCCGAAGAATAACGTCTACCTGCTTTCCCATGTGCTTTTCAATAGCTGCTTCCAAACGGGACTGCGCGGTTCTCTCCGAGCAGGCGCTCTCAAAAAGAACGTTCCCGCTCTGGATGTAGGTGCGCACGTTCGAGCACTTTGCTTCCACGCAGAGCGCGGATAAGTCTTTCATCGAAAGCTTATTGTTCCCGCCGACATTGACGGCGCGAAGGAGAGCAATGTAAGTAGTCAAGCGCGTTTCTTCCCGATCTCTTGCTAGCTGTTAGTGTAAGTGGCGAGACCATGAAGGCATCCAAAATCGGTTTGATCTCGGACACGCACGGGCTGCTAAGAAAAGAGGCTTTGGTTGAGCTTCAAGGGTGTGACTTGATCATTCATGGAGGAGATGTAGGCGATCCGCAGATTGTGGAACGACTTCAAGCCATTGCGCCGGTAGTTGCGGTGAGAGGCAACATCGATACGAGCGCCTGGGCGGCAGATTTGCCCGAGACTGCAGTAGTAGAGGCAGCCTCGGCAGTAGTCTACGTTCTCCACGATGTCAATCAAATGGATTTAGATCCCGTGGCAGCTGGTTTCGACATCGTTGTGAGTGGACATTCTCACAAGCCGGGCAGGGCAGAACGGAACGGCGTTCTATACGTGAATCCGGGAAGCGCTGGGCCGCGGCGGTTTCGCCTTCCGATCACGCTGGCACGCCTCGACCTGCGCCACGATCCATGGAGCGTTGAATTCGTGGACCTGCCAGGCAGCTCGACTCGCTGAGATAGAGCTCCTGTCCGCGAATCAGCCCTTCTTCAGTGGATCGTGGCCCCAATTCATGAGCGAGTAACGCCATCTGGTTTCACCGACGTCTCCAGCGGGCTTCTGAGCCATGTGACGGTGAACGTAACTGACTACGCGACGCATCTGGTGAATGTCGTCGGTCGTAAACTCGTGCTGCTTTTTTTCGAGAAGGTGGACAATGTTGCGACCCGATTCGTGGCCGGTGGATTCAGCCTTCTCGGATGTTTTCTGGCCTACTGATTTGGATTCCTCAGTTTTAAGCCAATTAGTCAGCTCTTGGGCGGACATGTTTATGGCATCGCGAAACTCTGCCAGGTGCTGCTTGTCTTCGTCGGTCAGATGTTCAGAGGCCATGTTGCGAATGATGAGCTATAAAGGGGCCAGTTGCAAAATTTCACCTTCCGCCTTTCCTCTGCATCACAAGAATTGATTCAGAAGGCGCGAGAGGCGGAGGCTGGCTTTTATAAGCTGATCCCGCACGACAGGTTGCATCTCGTCTAAATAAGATTGCGGGATATTTAACGTGAGACCTGTGATGGCAGCAGGCGCCGCCGTGCAGTCAGCGGGAAACTGAACAGGCTGCTCAGGTATCTTAAATTCCTGGTAAGCATTTTTGATGGCTAGCTTGTGCGACTCCCAAGCCCAATCGTCCTGATTGCCAAGCGCTAGATCAGAGCGCAGTTGAGAAGTCATGGAATCGATTCGCTTCTCAAGATCGGCTGCGAGTTGGACGTCTCCCATCTTGAGAGAGTCTACGATGGCGCCATCCCAGACTGCGTGGAGGTTCTTGGCCGTCCCAACAGGTGGATTGACGTGTTCGCAATTGCCTCCGAGGTCCGCATCCGAAACAGCATGTAGGGGCTGGTGAATATCGCCCACAAAGTGCACCAGATACCGTAAAGCATCAAGCTCACTAGGTTGCTGTCCCGGTCCGGGGACATGCGATGAGAGCTGCGCTGCGAAGAGCCGGATGCGAGCAGTCACGCAGTTGTTATTCGGACAGCGAGCCGGAATGTCAGATTTTTCGTCCTGTAATGTGAGGTCGATGAAGTGCCAGGCGACCGTCTTGGTCTGGCTTTTCGTTTCATCGGGCCAAGTGGAGGCAATGGCTAGCGCGTCGGCAATCGCATCCGGAGTATCAGGGACACTTAGAATACGCGCGATCCGCGTGCGGGCAGCGGGTGTCAAATAGAAAGCCGCAACGCGGGCAACGGTGCGATGACCGGTTTCCCACCAGGCAAATGATGGTGTCGCAAGCAGAAGGCAAAGAACGGCAGAAAGCGGGACTGACACGCTTCGAAACACAGAAGCCGAACGCATAACTTGCTCCACTGTAGCTTAGATGAGTGCAACTCATACAGTCGCGATCAACGGGAAGCTGAGGCTGGAACGATGCGGCCGCTGCACATTCCAAACCCGATGGGGCGAAACTCCTTGTGTGTGCAATAGCCGCGCAGCGTAACTTCATCACCGTCCTGGAGAAAGGTTCGCCGCTCGCCATTCGAGAGCAAAAGCGGCTCTTTTCCCTTCCAGGTCAGTTCCAGCAGGCAGCCGCGATTCTCGCGGAGCGGTCCCGATACGGTTCCGCTGCCAATCAGATCCCCGGGCCGGAGAGAACAACCGTTTGACGTGTGATGCGCGATCATCTGCGACAACGTCCAATACATGTCGCGGAATGAGGCGCAGCTGATCCGTTCCGGATGCGGCATGGAAGGAGTACGTAGCCACGCTTCCAGCGTAATGTCAAAAGCGTCTGGTCCTTGGGTCTGAAGATAAGGCAGCGGAAACGTCTCGTGTTGAAGTGCCGCCACGCGAAAAGGCTCGAGAGCCTCCGATGTTATGACCCAAGGTGAGATCGTTGTAGCGAAGTTCTTGGCGAGGAATGGGCCAAGCGGCTGATACTCCCAGCGCTGAATGTCACGCCCCGACCAATCGTTTAAAAGGCAAACGCCGGCCAGATGTTGGTAACTCTCTTTGATCGAAATGGATTCGCCGGGCGGGTTGCCGGGGCCAATAAACGCTCCCAGTTCAACTTCGTAGTCAAGTTCCGCCGTCGGCGCAAAAACATCTTGAGCCAATTGACCAGAGGGCCGTTTAACGTGCGATCCGCTGACGACGATCGACGAAGAGCGCCCATGATAGGCGATGGGGACATGCCGGTAATTGGGAAGGAGTGGGTTATCAGGCCGAAACATGCTGCCGACGTTGGTAGCGTGGTGAATAGAAGCGTAGAAATCAGTGTAATCGCCGATAAGAGCGGGCAAGTGCATGCGGCATTCCGATTGAAGGAAGAGCGCCTTCTCGGGAGCGCCCATGCAAAGGGCCTTACTTAGAACGGCTCGAAGATCGCGCCTTTGGCTACTTGGACACCGGAAGAACGCCGCCAGCGTTTCGCCTTCGAGCCAAGGACCGACATCCAGGATGTAGTCACCGATTGCTGTGCCAAGGCGCGCACCTGCGTTCGCAGGATGCTCGAAGACGCCTAGCGGAAGATTCTGAATCGGGAAATCGGTGTCGGGGCTGTTAGCCGAAGAAACCCAACTCTGTAAATCCGGATCGTGAGTTTCGTCGATCATAGCCATCCAAGTTCCTTGAGATCATGAATGGGATCAATGAACGAACATGAGCCAAAGGAGTGAACGAAATCCCGCCGCGCCTCCTTCATGTCACGCGCACTCAGGCAATGATCGCGCCAGCATGCCTTGGTGTCTTCAAAGCAGAATGCACCGGGATCTGTTTCGTCCAGGATCAAGCATATATTTTCGACATCACTGCCCTGCCAAGAGAAGGCAGACGCCATTAGAAGATTAATAAAGCCATGCAGCATGGCACGAGGAGCATCGCTCTCGTAAGCAAGCGGCTGAATGGAACGAATCGGGTGGTGCAGCCCTGCAGTGGCTTTGAAAGCGAGACGTTGCTGTGCGCAGGCGTGAATGAAATTGGCGACTGATTCGCTATCGGGAATGCCCTCAGGCGTCACACCGCCCATACGAATTTTCGCTGCCGATCCGACACAGAGAACATCAACTAACCGGTCTTGCGGGATCTCGCAATAGGTAGGCTTCCCGAACGCAACGATGGTTTTGCTTTCAATGCTGGAGGCCTCACTGTGATCCGTGTCGCTGACAACTGCGAGCACGCCATTAGGCGTCGCCGGATTATTCGCGCGAAGCAAACTTGATACGGCCGGATCGGAGAGGTGCTCGGACGAAATGACCAGCCGGCGAAGTATCCAAGCAAACTGGTCCTGCGAATACTCAAGATAGTTTTCGACCGCAGACGCGACACTAAGTGACGCCGGCGGGAACACACCTGCGTAGTCGATCGAACTGGTTAGCAGAATCTCCAGCGTGCGGGTTAATTGTCGAGCCACGACAGATAGTAATTTCGATCTTCGACGTCAGTAGCCTCGCGGCTCACATTCAACCCGCGAAACGTGTCGACCATCACGGCCAGCTCATTGGTTTCCTTCTGGCCGAGGGAAGCTTCGGTACGGCCGGGTTGCGGACCGTGAGCCAAACCATCGGGATGAAGGGTAACTGATCCAAACTCGATTCCTTTGCGGCTCATGAATTCTGAATTGGCATAGTAAAGGACTTCATCAGACATGACATTCGAATGGCTGTAAGGAGCAGGGACCGCTTCGGGATCGAAATCATATGGACGCGGGCAGAATGAACAGACGACGAATCCGTCGCCTTCCAGCGTTTGATGTGTCGGCGGTGGCAAGTGGAAGCGCCCGACGCGCGGCTCGAAGTTCGCGATGTTTATTGCCCAGGGATAGTAGAAGCCGTCCCAGCCAACGACGTCGAACGGATGGTGAGCGAGCACCATCTCGGTGAGAATATTTGCCTTTTTAACGATTAGCTTGAAGTCACCCTTCGTGTCGATAGTCTCGAGCTCTTCAGGCCCGCGAATATCACGCTCCGAATAGGGACTCGATTCAGTAAGCTGGCCAAACTCATTTCGATAGCGGCGCGGCGTCCGGACATACCCGGCACTCTCCAGAATCAGTAACAAACGCTTGTCAGAGCTAAATCGGTACCGGTGCAAAATACCTCGCGGCACGATCAGATAATCGCCGCCTTCGAAAGCGATGCTCCCGAACGGCGACTCGAGCGCACCCTCACCCTCACTAACGAATACAATCTCGTCTCCTTGCGCATTTCGATAAAAACTCGAGATGTTTTCGGCCGGGCGCACCATTGACATCGAAACATCATGGTTGAAGAGCATCGGAACACGTTCTGTAATGCAATCTCCCGGCTTTGAAAGCTGTTTCGTGCGGAAGTGGCGATGGCGTAGCGGCTCCTGCGGTGCGGGCTCCCACTTCAGTTCTTTCACAACCTCGAGGGTTCGCACGGCAGTCGGACGGCGGACGTGATAGAGCAGTGAGGAGGGCCCCACAAACCCCATATTGCCCATCAATTCTTCTGAATACAGTTCGCCGGAGGGCTTTCGGTAAACTTTGTGTCGCTTGGAGGGGACTTCCCCTAACTGCTGGTAGACGGGCATAACAAACCTCTAACCTATTCTTTTCCATTTCAGTTTCGCAACACCACCCTGATGAGGTGTATCGTCAAAAATAGAGAAACACCATGCCACAACTTGCAGAGACGACTGAG